>WBNH01008342.1:34812-62569 GCA_013401255.1 Urocolius indicus
AAGAAGATGGAGGAAGAAACCTCCTCTTCCGGCTTCTTCTTAAAAAGTGATCGCGGAGGCGTCTAATTGGCTCAGCCCCAGAAGTGGGTCTGGCTCAGAGCTGGGGAGAGTTGCAAACAACTTCTTACAAGTGCCATCTTTACAGCCCCTTCCCCCTGACCAGAAATGGCAGTCATGTCAAACCATTACATTAGGTAAGGTGATGTGTTGTATATTATGCAAGAACTTGGCTTTGACTGAAATCACTCAGAAACAAGCTGCAAAGTAAAATACCGCATCAGTCCATATACTATAGTGCAGCTGTAGAAGTGGTGGTGTTCTCTAGGACTGCACCATCAGGACGTGTCCAGATCATGAGCTCCTTTGGGAGACCACCTAGTTCTGTGAATTTAAGAGATCCTGGTGATAGGAGCCGGTCCTCTATGTTTTTAATTGCAAATAGTCTTCTGAGACTTTTGATCTCAACATTTTTTGTCTATTTTTTTTAACTCCAGAGGAACACACCATAGGCGCTGGTCAAAAGGAAACGGGAAACCTTGGGTGGAGAAAGAAAAAGTGTTACATGTGAAAATTCAGATGTGTGTAAAATTGCAATGAAATTTTACGTTTAAATAGTTCAAAGAGATTTTTGTGTTTTTTCACCTGCATTTTACACATACTATATTTATGCAACAAGGTGACCACACTCTCTCAGGCATAGGTTGGCATATGCTATTTACTGTGCTTGCATTTGTGTGTGCTATCTCAAGACTTCCACAAAGTGGAAGTAAACAAGTCAATAATTTGAATCAGATTATCAATGTGCCTTAATTTTAAAGAAAAGCCAGTATATGCTCTACAGGGTAGAAAATGTCCTTCTTTCAGCTAGAGAATTTCATGAAGAGGGAAGGAGCTGTTGAAATGGTGATTCCAACTGTAGTGGAAAACTATACAGTAAGTCTTTCAGTCATGCTAAGTATCTCCACATGGCTTTGTTTCATTACTTTTATTTTTTTTAATGAGTAAGATTGATTCTCTAGCCCCTTTTCCACCCATCCTCAGGGTAACTTATGTTTGTGTTTTAGTGGGGTAGTTGGAATATTTTTTCACAGTTTGCAAAATGAGGCTTGCAAACAAAGCAGAATGCTTTGTGCAAAACAAAATATAGTTGAAATATGACACAAGTGGTTTTGATGTCTTGTAATTAATTATTTTTTTTCCTTAAAGAGCTAGCAGTACTTTAAGAGGCAAAGTTGTGTTAAATTATTTTGTAAATCGGCATTCTGGATTTAGTTGATACAGCTGAGCAATTAACAAACTTCTTAATGGTTTTTGTCACCTTATAATGAACACACTGTAGTTATTTTTTCAGTGTGATAGATAAATGCTCTATCTGAAAACTTTTTAAGCAGATTTAATCAGTTGGTGGTCCAGACTGTAAAAAAAAAACCCTCAATGCTGGATCAGATTGCTTTACATTTTTAATCAAAAATAAACTTTTGAATTTTTCAGCTAGACATAAATACTGCCTTTGAACTAGCTGAAAAGCTCCTTCTCTACTCAGCTGTTAACACCACTTCTGAAATACAGGAATGGTTGAGTTTTCACTGCTGAATGATGACTGCTTGAGTGTGAAAGTACGTGTGGTGAAAGCCAGCTATTCCACAGTGCTCATGATGCTTTGGACAGTTAACGTTTGAGAGCAGTGGATTAGGTTTGGGAAATAGTTTCTCAAAGAACAGAAAGGAGAATGCTGAAAATCAATTTGCTATGACGAACAGGTGCAAGGAACACTGCTGGAGGACTTGGCATAATCTTGCCATTCTGGAATGGCCACTTCAGTTAGTATTTCAGTGCCTTTATTGTCATCGTGCATACATCTGGACATGCATTGTCTCCTGTGAAAGGGTGATCCAGCCTATTCAGTAATAACAACTCATTTGCCTTGAAACAGTGAAGAATCAGATTTTGCAGTATGTGAGACAAAAAGCTCCTTTACCACTTCTCAGGATAATGTTACAGTTGTCACATTTCTCCTTCACCAGCGTGCCTGGCAGTTCAGAGTGTAGCTCAGACTTCCTTTGTTAATGGAAGAGAAAGAGGATCTTTATGCTTCTTCATTATTGGTAGTTTTTAGTTTCATAATTAATTTCTGCTACTTAATACACACAACTTAAGCCTAAACCACTTTCTGCATTTAGTCTAGAAAGGTTTCAATGAACTGAAGCACAAGCAGCATTCTCAAAAGTTCCCATCCCTAAGAAATGTTACTTAAATAAAAATGAAAAAATCATGGCAGCATTCTCAGCACTCAGTACAGTACAACACAGCTGACCAGAAAGCCTGAGAGGAGAGTCAAATGCAGTTTTGCATCTCTTAAAGCAAAGCAGAAAAGTATGGTTGGTTAGAACGAGGTGAGGATGGGGCAGGTTGTAGTGTTCTTGGTAGGCTTTCTTCATTGATTCCTTCAGGAAAAAGATGGAAACAATACTAGTAACTGAAGTAAAAGTATAACTCACTTATGAGTGATAGGTACAAAGATCTGGAAGAGTCTTCTTGCTTCCAGGCTTTGTGTCCAAACCCAGGTATCTCAGCGGCAAGAGAAACCATGAGGCTTACTGAGAAGAGACAGATGATTTTCTTGCAGGACCATTCCTGAAGGCCCTTTACCAGGCCCTACCCAATCCAGCTGTGAGTAAACTAAGAGTTTATGGGCTCTGCATGCCTCAGCTAACTATAAAAGTGTTGACCAAGTTGCATCGGCCTGCATATAAATAAAATTGTGTTTGGTATTTTAAGTATTAAATTTAAATGCTTTTTACTGCTTCCAGTGTGGAAGGAAGGTTTGTCTCTTCCATCTTCTTTTCCATAAAGGAAAACAATGAGGAGTTTGTTCAGCTTCTTGCAGAAGAAATACATTTAGGCATTCTTTGCATAACTGTGGGGAAGAAGGGGTTGCTAACTTTCTCATTGTTCAGCTTCTTTCTTAATCACATAATACAAACTAACTGTGAAAACACAGTGAAAAATACCTAGAGGAGCTATGGAGAAGTGGTCTGTGCTGTGCTGTATTCCCTTACAAGATGCTTTTCAGTTTGATTTTGTTCCAGATATATACACTTCAGTGTCAAGCTGCTATACCATGGGAAATATCCTGTAGCAACTGACTGATGCTTTGTAAATAGCCACAGTTTAAGTGGCTGTTCTTAAGAAGGCATATGACTTAAAATTGCTTTTTTTTGTTTGTTTTTTTCTTTTACGTATTGCACTCTGTATTCTGAAAGCCTGTCTCTCATCTTTTTCCCCTCTGTGTGTGTGTGTGTGTGTGTTCCAGTTACTTTATAACATGCAAGACGCTGATGCCAGGGGGAGCTCCCCTGCTTTCCTCCGGCCTCAGAATGGGAGCAGTTACAGGTCTTCGGGGTACGTCCCGGGGAGAATTGCACCTCTCCGTCCTCCACCACCCTTGCAGAGCCATGCTGCAGCTGAGTTCACCTCTGCGAGACAAGAAGCCCGGACAAGACTCCCATCAGTGGATCAGCACCACCGCCAGGCAGAAGCCAACAGGCATAAAAATACCCTCATTTGCTTTGCCGTTTCTAGTTTTTCACTTTTTGTTGCACTGGGGATTTTTTTGGGAATAGCTTCAAAATATGCTCCAGATGGTAAGTTGTTTTGCAAACAAAATCATCCTAGAAGCTATGGTCCCTGTTAATATAGTTCAATAATTCAGCATCAAGGTTAGTGTTGAAAGTTAAGTGCAAGTTGAGCTACTGAAGTTTCAACATGGAGGGAAGCAGTACTTGGGTCTTCTTTATGAGGCAAAAAGTCACAGCAGTAAATAAAGACTACTGGTGAGGGAGAAAGAAGGATGAATGTTGTATAAATGTAATTATTTTTGTCTGCAGAAACAGCTGTCTGGTATGTTTACAAATTACAGACAAATCTTGTCTGTTCAAGTTGTAACAAAGGAAGGTAATAAAAGAGTGTTCAAGTAAAAAACATTTGAAAATCTGTGAGAATTTACACCAACAGTTACAATTGGTTTGTTTATACACAACTTGGCGAGGGGGGACTTTTCTGATCTATTAGCCTTGATTATTTTTCTTTTTTTTCCAGCTTATCTTAGGAAACTGGGCAACTTTCATGGAATTCAGAAAACCTCCCACATGTGTCAGTGGTTATAAACCATGAACAGGTGTTGTGATTAACTGGTGATTGCTAAGCATACATCCCTCTGGGCAAATACTTCTTGGAATTGCTGTGAGGTGCAGTTGCTGAAGGGTGGTAGCATGATTTGGAGCATGAGTTGTTTTGTTGTTTTTTTGAGGATTTAAGGCAGAAGTCAGGTTTCTAAAAGCTAAACAGGGTTTTGAATTGAAACTGTTGGCTATCGTAACACAACAGAAGTAGAATGCTCAGTGGAATAGTAACTCAAAAGATTTGTTTTCTAAAGTCAGTGCAACCCAGGATGAACAAATTAAATAATCAATTGAAAGTTCTAGATGACAGTATAGGAAGAATGCACACATCTAGTAGGAGCGCTCTTGGTTGTGGCTTGCTGAGATATTTTCTTGGGTGAAGTTACTGAGTTTTCCTGGTAATTACGAAGGAAGTAGTAAAGGGGAAGTTACTGCTGTGTTGTGACCTAGATCACTGGTAACAGATATATACCTGCGGTAAGTGCTTTTGTTACAGCTGAGTTCAAGAGAAGGCTGAAAGATGACTTAGCCAGTCAACTGAGAAGTACCCTGGGGAAGAGAAAGCTTTTCTGCCTTGATACCAAGATGAAACATTGTAGATATTGATGATGGGTTTAGTAGAAGCGAGGTGTTATTGTGTGCTTTGGGACAGGTAAAATAGTCCCTTTACACTTCAAAAGCTGATTAGGTGGAGATGGTTTGCCTTTTTAAAAAATGTGTGGTTTTGGAATGGCTTTTCTTCATCTATGATAGCTTATTCCAGAAGCATTGAGTTGTGCAGGGTTTTTATACTCGGTGCATGGTCAGCACGTGGTTGGCGGATCATCGGGAATACTGAGCAAGAGTGGCTGTGATTTAGTAGACAGGTTTTTTTCTTTTTTAAAGCCTACTGTAATGACTTACATAAGAGCTAAGGAGTAACTAAAGGTCGTGACTGCTTTCCTTCAACATCCCAGTACTGCTCAGTGGAAGTCCAGGCCAGTTGTCATCATTAATTGTTGCATTGTGTCTTTCTAAAGTTTTCCTGCATTATCTTCTAAAATAAAAAAAAAAAAACAAACATGCACCCATGGAATCCTTTGGAAACCCTGCAGACACTAAGGAAAGTCTAGCTGAAACTTGAGCTTGTGGTATTGTTGTTGCAGCAACTCCCCCAAAAGTTTCCCAACAGCTTGAAATGTTAAGAGCTAAGGTTCCAATCTAGCACATGCAGTACTGCAGCCAATACCACCAGTTCCAGATAGGTATGTTCTTAAGGACTAATTGGAAATCCATATTGTCAGTACTTCTCATGGCTGTTTAAAAGGCAGAGGAGGGAATGTGAGACTTAGTAGTAATTGTGTGTAAATCCTAAACCTCCGGCATACCTTCCCCAAAGGGAAAATGATACTTATCTGCAGTTTCTGTTCCTGCCTGTCAGCTAGTTTCTTTTTTCCTCCTTGCTTTTATCTTCCTGTCATCATCTTTTTTTCTAAGGATTCTTGAGTGCTGGAGATTGGGGAGAGCACTGGAAATGCAATTTCCTTCCCCATTTCCAGGGGCTTTTGCTTCAGGGTCAAGATGACAAGCTGGGGAGATTTTCAGGGAAAGTTCTGCTTGGGCCTTGCTGCTTTTGGCTGGAGTTTGCCCAGGATAAACAGGATCCTCACAAAATTTAGCTGCCAAACTGTGATAAACTTCTGCTGAACATAATATAACACTGATAACTTGTTCCCAGAGGCCTTAAAAACTCTGGACTTGGTGGCTAAACAGGTAGAAAGCAACTGTTTTAACTGCATATGAGAACTGTTTCCTGCCATTTTGCCTGCAAAATTTAAAAACTTTGCTCCAGCACATGGAAGGTTCTAGAATTTTTTTTTTTTTTTTTTGCAAAGTGTTTTTTCTGTGAGTTGTGGGGTTTTTTTCTTCACTATTTGCAAAACTATGACTTCCTCCTCTCCCCCCAAACTCTTCTAGAAGCAACTAAAGCTGAAAGATAGCTAACCTATTTTTACAAAAGTGCTCTGAAGCCGATGCTTGACTTGAAACATTTTCAACCTAAGTGGTTAAATTTGGCAAGGCCATAACTACCCAGCATTTTCTGATATATGCTTCTGTTTTCATTTAACCTTATATGTAGAGGCAGTGACTGTGGTCTGTAAAGTCTAATCAATAATTTTGGAGGTAACCTGTGATGAAGTACTAAATATTTTAAATTCTCCTGGCACCCCACTGCAACTGTTAAGGGAGAATTTCAAAATACTTTTTTTCTGAGCACATGTGATCTACTTGCCAAAAAGTTGATCCACCGTGCTTCAGAAGCATGCTTGCATTACAGACATGCCTGTTTCTGAAGCTGATGGCTTCCTTGCTGGATCATAATGTACAATGGTTTGGGGTTTTTTTTTTAACCTCTTCAGTATATTGTTTAAATAATTATTCAGTTATTTATTTTACCACCTCTTGCTAACTCAACAGAAAAAAATGGAGTTACTAGGTCTTCTTTTCTGTGAATTACACTGAGCAGAAGTCATCAAGTTGCTGACTCATGGTTTCCTCACGCTGCCCTTTGCTATCAGTCAGGAAATATGTTTCTTCCTCACAATCCTCATTCTGTGTGGTGTCTGGGGAGGGGGTTTAGTGACTCTGGGTGAGTCAGGCAATAGACTTGCGCGTATCCGGTGAGTGCTCGGATGTCTTGCTGATTGCAGTGCTGCTTGTTTTTGGCTTTCCCTCATGTGTTGAATTTCATTTCTAAGTACTGTTTTTTCATATCTTCATTAAAAAAAAACCTTTAGTTCGTATATTACTACTTGGATGTCTTTGCCCTTATGCAGTTCAGCTAATTTTTTCCCACTCGTAGTCAAATCTTGGTTTCTGTGGGTTTCCTGAGTTGGAAACAATTTGAAATGCGGAGAGTAACACTAAAGGAAAAACGTTTCTGTCAGCAAAACTAAAGCTGGCTTGTGTTAAACTTGTGGATAAGTTTTGCTTTCGTTAGATTTTGTAAGAATAGGCTGTTGCTAGCAGCTCTTTGCCCCCAAAGTTGCACTGCAGATGTGTGGCTGATTCTCTCCAGAAGATAAGATGTTAAAAGACTGTTTTGACTGTTACTGTCAGTTGGGCTGCTAACTTGTTTATTTTGGCATCTTTTTGGTTGGTTTTTTTGCTTAAGAAAAATATTTTCAGTCAGGCTTTTCCTTGGATTTTCTTACCAAAAGATTATACTTCTCATTTCTGTTTGTGTAGTGTATCTACTCTGCTGCAGTACTCGGCTGCTTAATATACTGTAGATGTGTGTTTGTAAGACTAGAACTTCATCTGAAATCACACAACCCTATAACTTCTTGTTGCTGCTCCTTTTCTTGCCTTGTAGACTGGTGTTATTGCCTGTGTAGTACCAGACCTTCATCAGGGTTTCAGCAAGGATTGCGTGTCTGCTATTGTATGAGTTTGCAGTCTGATGTTTAATCTTATTTCCTAAGGAGTACATACCTTGAGTTTAGACCCAAATGTCTCCCACAACATGGCTCTAACATGAACGTATTACGTTGAATATATTAAAGATGTGTTGTCGCTCTTTATCCCTTAACTGCAAACCCGCGCTCTGTATACTTAAAATGAAGAAGGGATCAGCCTTTTTCACACAGGGAGGGGCTTTGATGGAGGTGGGATATTTTAAGTACTTCACAACCATGTTAGTTGTCCTAGGTAACTGGCTTAGGGCATCTAGTCCTTAATGTGCCTGCTGTGAATCTCTTCCTTACCTGCTGCAGGTAATGAAGAAAATCTAAAAAAAAAAAAAAAANAAATAAAAAAAAAAAAAAAAAAAAAAAAAAAAAAATTTATCTGTTGTCAAGAGTATATGTTGACAGTTCAGTGTGTGGTCATCAGTTGTTTAATTCATTATGAGAATGCCTCCCAGGCCTGGAGAGTTCAGATACCTTTTGGGTACCTTTTTGGCTGCCTGAATACATACAGTAGCATCACTGGCTGTGGTATTGTAACTGCAGAAAGAGATGGAAGTCATCTGTGGGTAACTGACTCATGTTTGTTTTAATCCTGCCTTGACTTATGTGATGACACTTGTGTTTTTTAAAAAACTGAATTTCACATTTTATTGCAGAGAATTGTCCTGATCAGAATCCTCGTCTTAAAAACTGGAGCCCTGGAAAAGATCCTGAAAAGAGAGTTTTTATCAAAAAAGGGGATTTGTTTCGTCTGAATTCAGACGCTACAGTGCACTCCATAGTTATACAGGATGGAGGTATGAAATGGCAAGATAAACGTCATGCTTGAGTTCGCGGCAAAGTTTTTACTTCTATGATTACATGGAAAATATGTTGGAATGTTATGTTGCAGTTTATTGACTAGTTCTCCTGCTTTAACCTTTCAGCCTGCTACCAGGCCGGGATTATCATTAAAAAGATGAATGGACACTGTAGAGTTTTTTCAGTAAAGCGTTGTTGTAGTTTTCTGTGTGATATAGTAAACCAAGACTTGTGTAGTAGGCTTCTTTGTATGAAATCTCATTGCCTTTTCGTGATGACTGTGGTACGTTAGTAATTCTACTAGAAAAAAATAGGAATAAACTGACCAAATTAATAGAAAAATAAAAGGCGATTGGTAGGAGTTAGGTTCCCAAATAGTTTTAAACATATATAAGAGCTTAATGGTTTTTTGTGTTGTTCTTACTGCAGAACTTGGTTCTTTAAGTCTGAGTTTTTCTTCAACCTACAGATTTTTTTTTTTCTTTTAGGGTTACTTGTTTTTGGTGATGATAAAGAAGGTTCTAAAAATATTACCTTGAGAACTCGATTTATCCTGATAAAGGATGGTGGAATGCTTCATGTTGGAGCAGAGAAATGCCGCTATAAATCCAAAGCAACTATTATTTTGTATGGGAAGTCAAATGAAGGTGCTGATGTGCCAGAATTTGGCAAAAAATTTATTGGTGTGGGCTCTGAAGGAACGCTGGAGTTGCATGGGCACCAGAAGTTATCATGGACTCTTCTGTCAAAGACTATGTATTTCTCAGGGCTGGCCTATGGTCATTATACATTTACAAAGAATTTTTCCCGAGGACTAAATGTGAGAGTGATCGATCAGGACACAGCAGAGATTTTGGAAGTGCTGAAATTTGATACTCACGAATTTTCAGAAGAAAGTGTGAAGCTCCAGAACTTACTGAAAAATGGAAGTCCTGGTCGCATTGTTGCTATTGCTGTAGGAGATTCAGCTGCTAAAAATCTACTGGAGGAAACCAGAGTGACTATTCAAAATCTTCTGGGCAGTAAGTTTGTCAGAGGATTGAGTTACAGGTAAATAACTGATTTTTCCCTTTTGTGCTGAGTAAAGATTAGATACATATTCTGCCACTGTTTAAGGAAAAACTTGGACAGTGTCTGTTTTTAAAGTCTTCTGAGGATTCTCAGTGTTGTGTGTAGTACTGTAGTAGTAGTATTCGGTGTGCAGTATTGTGACAGTGCAGAGACTGATCACCAAAAATGCAGGTATCTGTGTGATTAGGCTTTATAACTTACTTGTAATTGACCTTTTTCACTGTTCCTTACAGAAATTAAACCAGAATGCGGTGAAGATTACTTTTTTTTCTCTTTCAAACACACAGAAAAGAGTTTCCAGGTGAAGCTTTGAATGCATATGACTTTCTGTTTGTGGGAGCAAGGAATGCCAAGCTAGAAACTGAATATGAGGAAAAGGTGCTAATCCTGTGTATCGGTGTCTTACACCTGTTATTGACTTGTAACACCTATGACAAGTGTTACTATAAACATTTGTAAGATGTTTCTGTATCTTTTGACTGTTCTTTTCAGTTGGTCAGGGTCTGGACAGCAGGACAGTAGCAGTTGTAATAGGAACTATTAAATCAGGAAACTTAAAACTGCTGTGTTAGTCATTTATTTGTTGCAAATGACTTTTAAGTATATGTTCTGAGATTGGCTTTGTGCTGCACAGGGGTTAGCAAGACAAGTGAACACCAGATCTCCTGACTGTCAGTCCATTCTTCAGCTTCTGTTGAGATGGCGTTGTGTAACCTGTGTCTGTTCTCCAGGAAATCATTTGTTTAGATGTCTGTTCTATTCCTGCTCCTCACCATGTCTCAGAATCTGCCTTCCAGTTAGTCTCCTCCCTCTGCTTTGGCACAGGCAGCCTGGGGTGTGAGTCAGGATGGTATGTTCTGACCTTGGTTCCCATCAGAAACACGTTTGTGTCGGTGACTGTGTAAGCATATGATGGAAAGTACTTGCAGCTCTGCCTTGGAGGCAGTTTGGCCAGAGGTACTGAGACTTGAGTTGCCCTCTAATAGGCTTCATTGCTTTCAGGAGATGGTACTTGTGTGACAGCTGTTCAGGCTACTGTGCAGCCAATCCTGACCTGACCTGGAGGTTTGGGTTTCTAGTGTTCATCTCTACCCACAACCTCCATGCTCATTTGTCTGAAATGGGAAGAAGTTGCCTGTCGTCCTTCTCAGCTGAACTGATTCTTACCTGGTTTCGTTAGTTGGTAGAGGCTCTATAAATATAAAAAATTTTTTGTTCTGCTGTGGAAGACGGATGAGAAGCTCTGCCTGAGTGCTCACTAAGGAAAAGCAGGGTCATTTTGTAAACCTGTAAAGCTAGTGAAGGAAATGAATACTCCCTTACACTCCTTTCCCCTTCTGCCTCTTCCTGCAAAATAGCATGCATTAAAGTATCTTGATGTTTATTTTAAATGTTATATGAAACAGTTTGCTGTTGCTTCTGAAAAGCTGGCCCATACTATTCCTATGAATGAGTTAACACTAAACAATTTCAGGTGACCTTTTATCCTAATTGCTAACTTGAGGGGACCAAAATAAAGGCAGCTGGACTTAAGGTCGTTTTCATATCTACTTTTGGACTGATTATTAGCAAAAGGCTACAGTCCAGCTAGTTGACACTATTTTCCTTTGAATTATTCAACTTCAATGATGCAAAATTGTTTGACTTTTTAATAGATGATCTTGACTACTTCCCCTGCACACACAGCTACAACATTACAGAGCATTAAAGGACAGCAGAACAGCCTTGTTCTTTGAACTTGGTGTCAGCTTTTTGTAGTGTGTGTTTTGTGCTGTAGTTTAATTTTCATTTTCAAAAACTTGGATGCCTTGAGCAAAGGAGTTGGAAGGGAGGGTATATACAGGACAGTTGTCAGCACTATGCTGGTGCTCAGCCAAGTAGTTGTCCAGCTGAGGGAAGGGCCAGTGAGAAGGAAAAGCAGAAATTCCTTGGTCTCAGTCTTAAGAAACATCAGTGATCCCTCATGAGAAGGTTGTGTAACAGTATGTGGTCCTTTCTGTGTCTGAGCATCTGAAAAGATTCAAAAGGTATTGCCTGTCCAGTACAGTGACAGCCAGTGGCTGCTGCTGACTGTGTTTGTCCCTCTGGTCCTGGGGCATGCACCTGGGTCTCCTGGATGCCTCTCTGGGATGCTGCTTGCCGTGGTGTTGTGAGAGCAGCAGTCTGTGGCAGGAACATCAGCACTGGCTCCTAGTCCTCCTGTGCCCTGGTGAAGCTATGTGGGAGTAGGATCTTGAATCTGGTATCACTCATCTCTTGCAATTTGCTTTTGGAAAAAGTGAAAGAGGAGACTGAGGAATGACTTCATGAATGTTTACAAATACGTAAAAGGGCGGGTGTCAGGAGGATGAAGCCAGGCTGTTCTCAGTGATGTGCAATGATAGGACAAGAGGCAATGGGTACAAGCTAAAGCATAAGAGATTCCAAAGAAATGCAAGGGAAAACTTCACTGTGAGGGTGATGGAGCACTGGAACAGGCTGCCCAGATGAGCTGTTGAATCTTCTCTGGAGATATTCAAAACCCACCTGAACGAGTTCCTGTGTGACCTGATCTTAGGTGGCCTGCTCTGCCAGAGGGGTTGGACTTAGATGATCTTTCAAGAAGCTTTCCAACCCTTAAGATTTTGTGATTCTGTGATTAAGAGTTCTTGCATTTGCAAATTTTTATGTAAGACATCCAGTTATTTTAAACTGTTTCTTTTCAATGAGATCTGCTAATTTTTCTTCCACGTTTTGAAGTCGCAGTCTTAAAGTAATTTGGAAGAGCAAGTAAAAGGATTATTTATGATTTCTGTGCTCCTTGTCCTTTACTCAATGAAGAATTTGGCATGAACCATTATATTTAAACATTCACTTTTGTTTTTCACAGGCAAGCCTGGGCTTTCGTTGGTGTCATAGGTGGTGGAAATTCTTCCTGTAATGAATCAGTGAGAAACTATGAAAATCACAGCACTGGTGGAAAGGCCCTTGCTCAGAAAGAGTTTTTCACAGTGGATGGTCAGAAGTTTGTTGTGAGAGCTTACAGCGAGTGGAATGATGGTAGGAAAGCATCCTGTGAAATCTTGCAGTTGGAGAAGAAGTGAAAAATACTGTATATGCCCTTTTTTTGCTAGATCATTGGTTGCAATTAAAATTTCTGAGTGATGCTGTTAAATTCCAGGGGAGCAGGGTGATGTCTTTCTTTTCTTGCTGTGAATGAAGTATGAGGACACAGTTCTGCAGTACAATTGTATACAATATGTGAACAGCCTAACCTTGTCTTCATTTTCAATATATTTAGAGAGGGGGTTCTTACAAGAGGCTGATTTTTTTTTTTTTTTTAATTTTCTTTTAGTAATTAGTTAGTCATGTATATTTTAAATCTAAGCTTCTGAGATGGTGATTATTAACCTAAAATAAACCTTAGAGGCTAAGAGAAATGTTTTATTCTTGATACTGTCTTTTATTGCTGTTTGCTGAACTTCAGCCTGCTTTTCTCATAACCAAGTTGTGTCTGTAGTGTTGAATGATGAGTCTTTCCGGGCTCTTTGTTTGCTTTTATCCTTTTTTCATTTTTTATATTTAAGATATCTTTGATCTGAGTTTTGCTTTTTAAGGTTGTAGAATTACTAAGCAATATTATGTTTGCCTCAGAACACTATTTTTTTTAAGCGTGGTGGGTATTTATTTCTTAATTGAGCTATTTGTTGCTACTGCTTTACTGTTCATTACAGCATGATGAAAATGGGAAAAAAAACCAAAACAAATATATCCAACAAAATCCATCTTTTACTTGCTGCTAATGTAGAGTTAGAGTCAAGAGTTGCTGAACTTGTGCAAATCCATCACAAGGCAGTGAAATAGCATATGCGTGTAATCTAGCCTGCCAAACTGTTTTATTAGTTGTGACTAAAAAGGAAAGTCCTACTTTGTTTTGCCAGATCCTTGATTACATCTGTTGAGTTTTAAATGGCAGAAAAATTATACTTTTAAACAAGAATAGGTAGGTGGACCTACATGTTGTTGCCATATAATGGGGTTTGAGTCTTTAAAAAAAAAAAAAAACAACCCACATCTTTTCTGTCATTGTTAGTGCCATCTTTTCCTCTCATTTTATTTGAGTTCCACCACATAAGCAGGCTGCAACAGTACCTGTCATGTTTCAGAGTAGAATTATACTTCAGAGGGCTTAGGACCTTATGAAATCTCATGCATTTCTTATTAGTGTCTTCTTAGAGGTAGTTTTACATAAAAGTGAATATTATCTTAAACTGTGTTTACTCTTTCTTTTCAATTAGGCATCCCAATTTCAGGCTTCCAGGTAGAAGCTGTAGGTGGAGTGATACTGAATCTTCTGGATGATGTCAGTAGTTGGGAGGCTGGAGATCGGATTGTGGTTGCAAGCACAGACTACTCAATGTATCAGACAGAAGAATTCACCCTTCTTCCCTGCCCGGAGTGTACCAAGCACCAGGTCAAAGTCAAAGGTGTGAGAGCAGTCATCACTGGAAAACTCATGTGAAATATGTATTCACAGTAGTATATGGTCTTTTTCAGTAGGATTGGTAAACTCTCTCTATATTGCTTTTTCGCTGTACACAGGAACTTCTCTTTGCTATAAAATCACTCTGTATAATATCAAGTTAGCTTACCATACTAACTTTTCTTTCTCCTTTCTTCTCAGGCTCACTGTGAAAGCTTTAGTTTTCTTCCAAGAACATTATGTTTGTTTTCCTTTCTCAGTTTGTTTCTGTCTTTTCACTAATTGTCTATATGTACTTCAATGGCTGCTGTTGTGGTCGTTACCATTTCCTTTGCCTTTAGTGCCTTTCCCAATCTTTTGAAGCATTATCTTTTTTTTTTTCTATTGTTATTAAAAAAGGAGAAAGGGGGGGAAAAAAAAAAGTCTTTGAACATGTCTCTTTTTTTTTTTTTTNTACCTAGTTACAGGACATTTTATATAATTAACAACAAGCACAGAGTAATTTATAGACTTTAAACATTTAATGTGCCTTTTCATCAAAGAAGGCAAGTAACTGTAGGACTGTTTAACACCGTGAGTGTCAATTTAGTATCATGCATTTAGATCCTGCTGTATAAAGACACCCACAAAACATTTTTGTGGAGAACACTTTGTTACAATAAACCCAGCTTGTATTCCATCATCATGTGTGGTTCCCCCATCACCTCACTCTGTGAAGGATCTGGGAAAAAAAAAGAGGCAAGAATATGAGGCTTTTGCCAAGCTACAGACACCAACAAAAACTATGAACATGTCTCTTTTTTTTTTTCCTTCTTCTCAGTTCCCCCTCCACGCCCACCAGCAAAAACAGTTATGAAATATGTGGCACTTCTAAGCCTCTGCTCACACATGATATCCCGGAGTAGTTGCAATCTGTTTTCCCTTTGGGTGTGATGCATGCAACATGGTCATGCATGTTGTTGACTGTTTCCTTTTTTATGATCTGAGTCATTCAATAATAGCCTCCTGTGGGACTGTCTCCCCAACTCTGCCTGCATCTGCGTTTTCCAGCTGCCTGTCCATGTCCCCTCTGTGGCGGCACCCTCCTCCCTGGAACTTTTCCTGTTACCCCAGGTCTTAAGGACCTGACAGTTTGTGTGTCCACTTTGCAGTGGAGTTTGCATGCCACAGCATCCATTAGCATGGGTCAGATACGTTTTACTGCATTGTGAAGTCATGGATAAGGAGAAGACATGTCTCAGTTCACCTTACTATACACCAGAGAATACCAGGGTGTGTCGAGATGCAGAGCTGAGTTAGTGCCCTTGAGCATGACTTTTGCTGGGTGTTGTTCTTAAGTGTCTCACATTGTGTGTGTTACATATTTTAAAGAGCACGCTTAACTTGAATTAATTTTCTGGAATGGCAAACTTGACATGCTGAAGAACTCACCATCTTTTGAGATTATTTCTTGCATCTTTTGCTAGGCTTTTTGCTATTTTGGCCCCTTTGTAGTAGAAAAACTAAACAGCGTTGTTTTTATAGGAGGCCTAGATTCTCTTTCTTCATTTAATTTTACATATGCTAATGAAATACTGGGAAAAACAATAGATTAGCCTTCAGGTGGAGGAGTACAGTCCCATTTACAGACATGAGTTGTCTTTTTGAGTCCTGAACAGCAAGTACAGTGTTACTGCCACTCTTGGTTCTGCTTCATGTTGTAGTAATGACCAATTTAGGCTTGTAAGTTTTGAAGGGATAGTAACAGTCTACTTTCAGGGAATCAACAAATGGAAAAAAAGAATTTAAAAATAAACCTTAAAAAATGTATTTATTTATTTACAGGACTACATAACTCAGTGGGTATAGACTAATAAAAAATGGATTGTTTCTTTGGAAGAATAGAGTAAAACCGGAGTATCTTATTTTCTAGTTTGTGATATGTAGGGAAGAACAAAATTAGTTAAGAAAACAAATCATTTTTTTCTCTGGGGAAGGATCAATACAGTATTTCCTAAAGGTGTTCTGGCCTTATTTTCAGTTCCTTACCTTCTGAGCAGATGAGTCAGCCAGTGTCTTTTTTTTCTTTTACAGCAGATCCACGTCTATGTTTCTTTAAAAGTTGTCTAGACACATTCCGTTCATTTAAACTTTCACTTATTTTCTTATCCATTTTGTTTACTAGCTGTTGGACTGAAAACTTGCAAATAAAATGTTGGGATTTACTTAGGACTAATTGTCTTACTAAAATAAAAAATACGTAGACAGCACTTTTATTTTGGAGTGTAGCATCGAGGAGCAGATTTGATGTGGCAAGATGCTTAACTATCACTGAGTTGACCACCATCTGGAAGGGAAGAATTTGCTTAATATTAACTGAGTTAAGGTTTATCGTATAACAATTGTGTACTTTTTTTGAGACTTAGCATAAGAAAAGCTGAGGGAGAACAGCATGATAAGGCATCACAGAATCTTAAGGGTTGGAAGGGACCTCGAAAGATCATCTAGTCCAACCCCCCCTACCAGAGCAGGACCACCTAGAGTAGGTCACACAGGAACTTGTCCAGTATCAGAGTCATACTTGTGGGTTTTGTTGCTACAATCAGATTGGTTATATAAAATATAGTTATTATTTTTATTTATTTTTATTTGAATCAATAAGATTTTTTTTTTCTTTCCCCTTTCATCTGTTTCTGGACAGAAAATCCTCAGTTTCCTCATGTAGGAGAAATTATTGATGGAGTGGACATGAGGGCAGAAGTGGGAGTTCTTACAAGGAACATCTTAATCAAAGGGGAGACAGAAGATACCTGCTATCGTGAAAAGGAGTGTCAGTTCTTCAGTTATGATACATTTGGTGGACATATCAAGGTCTGAATAAAATGTTTCAAAGTAGCTTTTTTACATGAAAGGTTGTATTAGAGGACAAAGAGATTAATGTTAAACTTGGAAGGATTTGAAAACTTAAAGTACGTAAATGAATACAGTTGCTTTGTCTAGAAATTACTTCATTCTCAGCTCTCCCAAAATTAGGTTCAGCTCATCAAGACTTAGTCTGCAGAATTGGAGGAAGGGATATCAATGCATGAAATGCTGTAGAACTGTCCAGCACATGTCAGTGTCTCATGGCAGAGATTAGACCTTCCAAGTCACATCCATGCATGTGCATGCCGTAGTATTACAGAATAAAGTTTGATCTCCCTTTTCTCTGTCTTCCCTCTTTTCACTGCCTTTCTCCCTCTCCAAGTGGTCAGCATTGAATATTAGAGCTGCCTCATCTGAAACCAAGCACTAGAGAGGAAGCACGGAGAGAGAAGAAACCGAGTTGGACCATGGTTGTTTTTTTTATCTAACTTTTAAAATAAAAATTAAAAATACCGAGGTTATGTCAATGACACTGCTTCTAATTTCTTGAATTATCATAAACATAAAGAAGGCTGAGGGAAAGTAATATTATAGAAACTAATATATAAACTTGTATTCACTTATGTTGTGAGATTAAAGCATTGAGTAGCGGTGTATCAGCTCTTCACAATGCCAGAGAAGTCTGAGGCCTTGTATTTTAAATGCAAATGTATTTGTTCTCATTGTGTGCTGGTCACAGTTTAAATCTCTAACATATTTGGATGCAGATTTTAATTTAATAGTGGTGGACACAATGGTGGGAAAGAAAATAATGCCCTTTCCCTACTGCGTGGCAGCTTTTGTTTTGTGGAAGAGAAATAGGTAGGCTCAAGGCACTCCTTTGTGTTTAAGATAATGTAGTGAAAGAAGGTAATGATAAGCTGTGAATCTTGAGAAGTGTGACCTTCATTGCCTTGAAGGCAAATAAAGCAGACACCCTCAGATGTCTGGAAGACAGAGCAGAAAACAAACATTTTGAGTCATCAGAGTTGTTAAACTGTTCCCGGGAGACTGTTCAGAGTAGCAGAGTGTCTGCTGCCAAACCTAGACTTCAGCACTAAAAGCATTTTTGGCTTATGTTAATTTTGCATGCCCGGGCAGAGGGAGCATAGGCACTAGAGAATGTTAATGGTCTCAGGGTTTTTGATCATCCTGGATTTTCTAATGGTCTCTGGGGCAGTAACATAAAAGGAGGCCTAGTAGCAAAAAGGAGAGGCATTGGTTTGTTACTCTTATGAGTGCATTAGTGATTCTAAATATTAAAGAGTTAGAGATCTCTGAGATACCAGCTTTTGACCATTCCTCTGTATTTTAGGCACATGAACCTTAGGAATACAATTAGAGGAGGAGGGAAAAAAAGTCTGTATTGCAAGTTTCTCTTATGTACAGAAAATATATGAAAATGGTTATTTTTTTTTTATAAGTACCCAGTATATGTAAGTTAATGAAATCACCGAAAAGTAGAATTTTTTCCTCATCTTTGCACTTTACATTTCAGCTGTTGAACATTTTTGTAGCTCTTAAGTGGAAGACAATACTTTTTCTCTCCTGCATTACTGGTACAGCCCTATTATGTTTTTACTTTGTATTAGGCAGTGATACTGTGAAATTACATGGTTCTGAAGGCAATTTCATACTTTCTTTATAAAGAAATTCTTCTGGAGTTCTGTGTCTAGTTTTGTGTTCCTATTACAAAGATGATGTAGATGCACTGGGATGTACCCCGTGAAGGTTGTGAGTGTGTGGGAGTTCATGACGAATAAGGAGAAGATGGGAGAACAAGACTTGTATGGTGTGGGGAAGGAGGAGAGGAGGCATCTCCTTGCTGCCTTCAGGCACCTGAGAAGAGTTCAGAGAAGAGTTCATAGTGATATATGACAATGAGACCAAGCTTCAACAAGGCAAATTCTGCTTAGATAGCAGGAAAACGAAAGAACAAATTGACATCATGTAAGCATCTCTGTGGCAGGAGGTGTTCTGTTGGCAGTGTTGTGTTGAAGAGCTGTCATTAAGGTGACCATGTACTGAGCTGGTGGTTGAACGAAGTGTCTCGACAGGTTTATGCACATGGAGATAAGCTTTTGAACTTATTTGTGAAGGATTGTTCTGACTTTCATTGTGTTGTGCTGTGGTAACTGTTTCTGTCTAACTTTTGTGCATCTGGTATAGATTAATCATGAACTTACATTTCCATTGATTAAAAAGCAAATACTTGGTTATTCATTTTGAACCTCTCGTTGTATTTTTAGATTTTGAAGAATTTTACATCTGTTCATCTCTCATATGTGGAGTTGAAGCAAATGGGGCAGCAGCAGATTGGAAGCTACCCCGTTCACTTTCACCTTTGTGGGGATGTGGATGAAAAAGGGGGTTATAGTTTTAAGACATACCTGGATGGTCTTTCCATTCATCACTGTTTTTCCAGATGTGTGACTGTTCATGCAACTAATGGCTTGCTGGTAGGTGCAAAGAGAGTGAAGCATCCTGTATTGACATAAATGTTATAAAAATATTTAGGGCAAAACCAGTCCCCTCCCTTCTTTAAGTTTAGTGCTCAGCAACATTTGGGGTTTATTATTACAATGAATAAATGAAGGAGAGCAAACAGTAACTTATTTTTAACAGATCTCACCATTCTGGTTTTCTCTCCTCTTCCAGGCAGCGAAGCTCTCCAGACATAGTAGTGTATTTGAAAGGGATAAATAAAACTCTGTTTGAATCATCTTAGCGGCTGATACTGAGGCTTCGCTCTGCAGCTGTGCCAAGACAGTAAAACTAGATGGTACTTGTCAAATAAATCTCAGTAAATGCTATTGCTGCTGACATAATGGACTTGTATTTCTGCAGATAAAGGACACCATTGGCTATGACACACTAGGTCACTGTTTCTTCACAGAAGATGGCATTGAGCAGAGGAATACTTTGTTCCACAACCTTGGGCTAGTCACGAAACCAGGCACGCTTCTTCCTACAGATAGAAACAGCAGCATGTGTATTGGTATTAGGGATAAAGTGTATGGAAATTATGTCCCAGTGCCAGCCACAGACTGCATGTGAGTATTTCATAGTGAAAAAATAAAACTAAACCAGCTGCAGCAGTTAAACAGCTGGTGATCTTTTGATAATATACAGATGGGAACGTTTAAATGTCTAATTTAATGAATGCAGGCACCATAGATGTTCACATGGTGGTGGTATATAAAAAATAGTACTTAGTCTTTTATTAAAGAGAAAAAAATAAGTTAATCTGTGTAGAAAGATGGTTGTTTGTGGCAATACATGTTCAGGAGACTGTTTTAAGACCCCATCTTTACTTTTGTGTAAAGGCAGGCACATTCTCAGTCAGACACTGAGGTTTACTATGTACTAACAGTCTGTTGTAGAAGCTTAGTAAAACAGTTTGAATATCTGAACAACATTAAATAAGCTACTTGCATTGAACTAAAAAAAGAAGCATTTTTGACTTCTAATTGTGGAGGATTTGTGATTTTTTTTTTTTTTTCTTTAAATTTATTTCATATGTGCTTGTTATGAAGGGAAGATTTCTGTAAGAACTAGAGCTTTTCTACAACAACTGTTTTCTGAATAATATTTCAGGGCAGTTTCGACGTTCTGGATTTCTCATCCCAACAATCATCTTATAGGTAATGCAGCAGCAGGTTCACAGGTGATGTAGTATGGATGTAATTCAATGCAAAATACTTTTGACATTGGTATTTGTAAAACCTGTAACATTTACAGTGCCAAAAATACGTAGGTTGGTTTTTTTTTTTTAAATACAAATATGGTTTTTGTGTGTTTGGCAGTACGTTGAGATTACAAGTGCAGGATCTGTCTAGGCATGCATTTAAAAGATGCCAAACGTCTTAGTTCTGCCTGGAAGAGAGATCACTTCCTCTTTGTAGTTAATAGACTTGACAATAATGTCAATGTGTGTATGTGGAAATAAATGCTTNTATTAGGCAGTGATACTGTGAAATTACATGGTTCTGAAGGCAATTTCATACTTTCTTTATAAAGAAATTCTTCTGGAGTTCTGTGTCTAGTTTTGTGTTCCTATTACAAAGATGATGTAGATGCACTGGGATGTACCCCGTGAAGGTTGTGAGTGTGTGGGAGTTCATGACGAATAAGGAGAAGATGGGAGAACAAGACTTGTATGGTGTGGGGAAGGAGGAGAGGAGGCATCTCCTTGCTGCCTTCAGGCACCTGAGAAGAGTTCAGAGAAGAGTTCATAGTGATATATGACAATGAGACCAAGCTTCAACAAGGCAAATTCTGCTTAGATAGCAGGAAAACGAAAGAACAAATTGACATCATGTAAGCATCTCTGTGGCAGGAGGTGTTCTGTTGGCAGTGTTGTGTTGAAGAGCTGTCATTAAGGTGACCATGTACTGAGCTGGTGGTTGAACGAAGTGTCTCGACAGGTTTATGCACATGGAGATAAGCTTTTGAACTTATTTGTGAAGGATTGTTCTGACTTTCATTGTGTTGTGCTGTGGTAACTGTTTCTGTCTAACTTTTGTGCATCTGGTATAGATTAATCATGAACTTACATTTCCATTGATTAAAAAGCAAATACTTGGTTATTCATTTTGAACCTCTCGTTGTATTTTTAGATTTTGAAGAATTTTACATCTGTTCATCTCTCATATGTGGAGTTGAAGCAAATGGGGCAGCAGCAGATTGGAAGCTACCCCGTTCACTTTCACCTTTGTGGGGATGTGGATGAAAAAGGGGGTTATAGTTTTAAGACATACCTGGATGGTCTTTCCATTCATCACTGTTTTTCCAGATGTGTGACTGTTCATGCAACTAATGGCTTGCTGGTAGGTGCAAAGAGAGTGAAGCATCCTGTATTGACATAAATGTTATAAAAATATTTAGGGCAAAACCAGTCCCCTCCCTTCTTTAAGTTTAGTGCTCAGCAACATTTGGGGTTTATTATTACAATGAATAAATGAAGGAGAGCAAACAGTAACTTATTTTTAACAGATCTCACCATTCTGGTTTTCTCTCCTCTTCCAGGCAGCGAAGCTCTCCAGACATAGTAGTGTATTTGAAAGGGATAAATAAAACTCTGTTTGAATCATCTTAGCGGCTGATACTGAGGCTTCGCTCTGCAGCTGTGCCAAGACAGTAAAACTAGATGGTACTTGTCAAATAAATCTCAGTAAATGCTATTGCTGCTGACATAATGGACTTGTATTTCTGCAGATAAAGGACACCATTGGCTATGACACACTAGGTCACTGTTTCTTCACAGAAGATGGCATTGAGCAGAGGAATACTTTGTTCCACAACCTTGGGCTAGTCACGAAACCAGGCACGCTTCTTCCTACAGATAGAAACAGCAGCATGTGTATTGGTATTAGGGATAAAGTGTATGGAAATTATGTCCCAGTGCCAGCCACAGACTGCATGTGAGTATTTCATAGTGAAAAAATAAAACTAAACCAGCTGCAGCAGTTAAACAGCTGGTGATCTTTTGATAATATACAGATGGGAACGTTTAAATGTCTAATTTAATGAATGCAGGCACCATAGATGTTCACATGGTGGTGGTATATAAAAAATAGTACTTAGTCTTTTATTAAAGAGAAAAAAATAAGTTAATCTGTGTAGAAAGATGGTTGTTTGTGGCAATACATGTTCAGGAGACTGTTTTAAGACCCCATCTTTACTTTTGTGTAAAGGCAGGCACATTCTCAGTCAGACACTGAGGTTTACTATGTACTAACAGTCTGTTGTAGAAGCTTAGTAAAACAGTTTGAATATCTGAACAACATTAAATAAGCTACTTGCATTGAACTAAAAAAAGAAGCATTTTTGACTTCTAATTGTGGAGGATTTGTGATTTTTTTTTTTTTTTCTTTAAATTTATTTCATATGTGCTTGTTATGAAGGGAAGATTTCTGTAAGAACTAGAGCTTTTCTACAACAACTGTTTTCTGAATAATATTTCAGGGCAGTTTCGACGTTCTGGATTTCTCATCCCAACAATCATCTTATAAGTAATGCAGCAGCAGGTTCACAGGTGAGGTTGTATGGATGTAATTCAATGCAAAATACTTTTGACATTGGTATTTGTAAAACCTGTAACATTTACAGTGCCAAAAATACGTAGGTTGGTTTTTTTTTTTTAAATACAAATATGGTTTTTGTGTGTTTGGCAGTACGTTGAGATTACAAGTGCAGGATCTGTCTAGGCATGCATTTAAAAGATGCCAAACGTCTTAGTTCTGCCTGGAAGAGAGATCACTTCCTCTTTGTAGTTAATAGACTTGACAATAATGTCAATGTGTGTATGTGGAAATAAATGCTTTTATTTTCAAAGAACTAGTGCATTTCATAATAAGACATGTACTTTCTGTTGGCTGCTGTAAGTTTACTCTTACGACTACTCTGCAAGATTTGTCTCCATAGCTGTAGTCATTGGAATGAAAATGACTACAGAAAATGTTCATTGTGTAAGAAATAGCTAAAGCACTTTTATTGTCAGTCCTTAGTCATTTGTTTCCCATCACTGGCTGCTGATGCATTTTTACATGTTGTGAAACTTAGTGCAAGTCTATTGTCATGGCTACTTGTGAAGTAAAGCTGAACTACTCTGTACATTTTGTTGAGGAAGAAGCTGAAATCTGTTCTGTATTGCCTGAGATATATGCATAGTTTTGAGTGGATTTTTTTCTGAAGATACCAATAGGAATCGAAAATTGAAGATATTTTTGTTGTTGCAGAAATTTCCGTGCTGGAAGTAAAATATGACTGTCATGTGTTCTTTAGACACAGAATACACCATAAGGTCTTACTAGGAGATGAGGATGCAAACTATTTAAATTAGTTGAAGTTATCTAGAGTATTAAAAAAACTAGAAAATTTTGTGATGCTGTTTTGGGTAAGGCTTTTTTCCTTTTGGACAAACTTTTCTAGTTGACTGTCTGCCACTAGGATGAATCTGGATGCACTTACCAAATCAAACTACTTCTTCCCAATGCAATGTCTTTCCATTTTGCCTGCTTATATTCCTTTACTTTGTTTTATCACTGCAAAGCTAAATTAAAGGAAATAACTTAAAATCTGCAAGGTCTTTTTCTGCCTCTAAAGAATCCTGGTAGATGTCGCTTCCTTGTGTTACCAGAATGTGCTGGTCTGAGGAAGTGTTTGTGTATGTGATGTAAGTTTTGCAGCTCTGATAACACCCCCTTTGCATGGTTGTAAGCACATTAGTATAAAGCAACTGCAGTTTATTTTGTTTCAGAAACAGAATACATAACTGTGCTAATACAAGCTCTGTACAGCTTTTGCTGGTGTGAGCTGTAATAATTCACAAGCAAATAAAATAATTCGGTGCCCTGCATGCCCCTAGCTCCTTCATTACACAATGAAGCCTATTGTAAGGGTGTATCAGCAATAGATCTTTCTTTTGTTTTGAGATGTATATAAGGGGAGTGGGGAGGAAGCTTTTTTCATTTTTTCTGACTGCATGTAAGTGCTTAAGGAGCATTTAAGTTTATTAAACTTTTTTCCCCCAAACATCAGAATGTGTTTTGGATAAAAATTACTTGAGTCCGCCAAGCATAGAGCTGTGTTTAATTATATGTGAAGTAAGGTTTTGGTATTTTTATTAATGGAACATTCACATTTGCTTTGGAATTGTTAATCACCAGAAATGTCAAAGTGTGTCATCATTACGGATGGGAATATGTTAACTGAGAGGCAGAATTTCCAGGACTATTTGGAAAATGGGTATATTCTATGAGTGAAATTTGTGAAATCTTTTAAGCTAGAGTGAATCGGCTTTTTCAGATTTTTTTCTGTTTCTTAAACAGGAGAATGATGACTCTTCTTCATGAGATGGAGCACTCCATGCATAGCGTTTCTTTAGCTACTGTTTAACCCTTTAATGTGCACACATAAGGATTTTTTGTTTTGTGAGGGCACAGACCATGTGGTTAGGCAAAATTTTTCATGTTTGTAGGTGTCTGCTGTGCAAGTGCTGTAACGACGACAGCCCTTTTAAACCCAGATGTCAAAAGGGGAACTTCTGTGGGTCTCATTTGGCAGATAAATCCAGCTTCTTTAAGAGAGGGATGTTGAATGGAGAAAATGAGCAGATGCTGAAATTATTACTGCATGTTATTGGCACAGTGCTCTGAACTGGCCAGACTTCTTGATGTGCTTTTTTCTCTTCTTCTGAAAACTCTTGTGGGTTTTTTGGCTGTGTCATTAAATTTTTATCTGAGCAGAAATGAATAATTCTTAGTCAGACTATAGCAGTAAGGAAGAGAAGAAGGCTTTTGATTATTTTACTGTAAATGTAAATGGTATGATTTACTAGAAAACAAAGGAATCTCCAGAGTGTATGACAAAATAAAACTGAAGTGCAAAAATTACGTCAACTCTGACACTTCTGTGGTTTCAGATATTAGAGGATCTTATGTTCCTATGCAACCTGATCTAGATGGACCTGCTTCTGCAGGGAGGTTGGACTTAGACGATCTCTAAAGGTCTTTTCCAACCCGTACTATTTTGTGATTAAATGCATGGTTTTACATGGCTTCACTGAGAACCAAAACACTTTTTAGTGCATAATATTCTCCAAGAGTAAAATAGTGTTATTTGCAAATTTCTACTTTCTTATTGGGCAATTCTTTGGAGACTTTATTTTGAAAATTATACTCCATTGTGCCCAGTTGGTTTGGGGTATGTTCTTACTTCCTTATTTAAAATATCCCAAGTTCAGTTTATTATTAGATACATCAGCACTGATAGTAGCATCAGACTCACTTATAAGTAACATCATTCTCTCCTTACTTGCAGGATACTGGAATATGGTATTTGTTCCACAGGGTACCTACAGGAGATTCTCATAATTTAGCTATTGAGACCAAGTCGGAGCTTACGCCCCTGGGAATATTCTATAACAACAGGGTTCATTCAAATTTTAAGGTAATGTATTATCTCATTTAAAAAAAAAACAACTAAGTTTTAAATTTCTGTATTAGAACTTATTTGTTTATGTTTCAGGATGGTTAGGTGGTAAATTTGTGCTCTGAACTGTATCATTCTATCTGGATATTGTAGAGTGATGTATAATTTCTGGCCACGTTTCAAGTATTCACTGTATTTAATGTCCTTATAAGACATGAACAACTAAAATCAATTAATACTTCTAATGAAATACATTTTCTCAGAAGTAGCATTTCAGATGGTACTTTCTTACTACTGGCATTGCTTTCTACTCTGGAGAAAGATGACCCTTGAGGCATCCAAGTTTATTGCAGTTGTGATTCATCTAATATCTTCCTGGATAAGCTGTGACTTGTTTCCCTGAATTGCCAAGGATAGTAACTCAGGTGTTTGCACACAGCGGCACAATTTCTGACTAGAGATTAAGCTTCTAGGTTGCCTTCAGGAGCCTAGCCATTGGCAACAGTTTTGTGTTAGAGGGTTCTCAGCCTACAAACAGTCATTCAGTATTGTTTTATTCACGTGACTTTAGTGCCTTTTTCACATCCAGTTAAGTAAAGTCCTTAAATTAGTTATTTCATTCAGAATCTAGCTACTCGATGTGTGTGTGTGTGTGTATATATATATATATGTAAATATCAATATACTTATATATATAAAGACATTTACTTTTGGTTTAAAATTACCTAATAAAGTTCTGGATCACTACTGGGTGAGGTTTTTTTTTTTACCAAGTGAAACTGATTATATTGACAGTTGGGGTATCTGGGATACTATGCTCTGTTACAGAAGTTGTGTTAATGGTGTGTTTGGAAGTATAGAACATTTGTTCCGGTTGGAATTAAAGCATACTTAAAACCAAAAGTGTAGTGTAAAGAAAGAAGTGTTTCAGCTGTACAGCTTGTATTATCTTTAATCAAGGGTGGTAGCAGTTTGTATGCTAAAATTCCGTGTTAGAAGAGCAGAGTCCACTGACAGGTCTGAGGATCCACTCGTGTAGGTGCACCCAATTGTAATTGGAGGTGAAAGTAGATGCAAGTATTTGTGTATGTAATTAGGATTAAATACCACAAATTCTTCCTTCTGCTGTTATTTTCTCAAGTAAATTATTTCATGCTGACTTAGAGAGTTTCAAGTTGATGATTACTTGGGGAAAAAAATCAGTTCAGTGATGAAGGTAGTTTAGTTTTAAAATGAAATAAAAAGCTTTTTTCACACTGTTGGAGTTTTTTTGGTCATTTTTTTAATTGGCTAGGTTTTTTTCATTTGCGAGAATATTTTGAATTGACCACAAGATTGGCTTCCAGATTTTCCAGAACATCATGTGGAAAGAAGAATAAAACCTCAAACAGTGAGGTGTTGTGAAAGAAATCTGAAATGAACATTTCCATTACTTTTTTTTTTTAATTCCAGGCAATTCTTTTCTGTTGCCCAAATTAGCACTAGGCAGATGCTGTGTGTCCCTTACACAAGCATACGTCAGTAAAGGCCAAACCAAAAGAATTTCCAATATATGTATTGAATGCAATGTAAAGTTAAAATTTTAGAAATCTGATGTTTACTGTAGCTTTGGATAGTATGAATTTTCTTTCCTTGCTTGTTTCAGGCTGGTTTGTTCATTGATAAGGGTGTTAAAACAACTAATGCTAGCGTTGATGATCCCAGAGAATATCTTTGTTTGGACAACAATGCAAGGTAAAGGATATTGTCTGTTTTTCAAGTGAGTGAAAAATGACAAAGCTCTGAGTTTGTTTTTACATTCACATAAGAAAAAACACATTTTTTAAACAATATAGTTATTTATAAATAATAACTGAACACCCAGATGCAGTGGCATGATTTGTACTGGCAGCCTCTAGATGTTCCTTGAAGTATTTAGTTGTTTGTTCTGAACCCTTGCTCTTTAGATCCCACATAAAAACCCACAGAGAAAAAAG
>WBNH01008342.1:63026-84369 GCA_013401255.1 Urocolius indicus
GATATTGTCTGTTTTTCAAGTGAGTGAAAAATGACAAAGCTCTGAGTTTGTTTTTACATTCACATAAGAAAAAACACATTTTTTAAACAATATAGTTATTTATAAATAATAACTGAACATATATGTTCAAATACATTGTTTTCCAACAACAGAGGATGATGTTCCTTGAAGTATTTAGTTGTTTGTTCTGAACCCTTGCTCTGGGTAGTCTTCAGCCTCTTAGAAGACATTGTTTTAAATATACTCTGCTATCACGCTTCAAGTATTTTCTGGAATTGCTGGTAAAGTCTTACTTTAAGATCTGCTCTTTAAATAATTGTTAGAAACTTTAAGTAATTGTTAGAAAAAGGCTTAATAGAGACGAGTAACATATATAGTTACCTTTCTTACTGTTAAATGCTTCCTGCTGTACTTTCTAGACTTGGAGATCATAGCTCAATGGTACGGTTTTACTGAAGGCTGTTTGCAGAGATAATACAATCAACCACCTTTCCTTGTGAACTCGCTAGTTTGAAGGTTTGACAGAAAACCCATGTAACCCTTGTGTGTTACCTCAGGCAAAACAGGTAGTCAGGAGGAACATAAAAGGGGCAAAAATGCCTTATGTGAACCTGTAGTGTGTTGTCGGGGCATCAGAGTATGTGAGAAACTCAGCATTTAAGACATTGTTTCACAGTAGCCCAAGAAATAATGAGGCACCCTGTAACTATTTGAGGCCACTAGTCATTATATATGGAACCAAACGTTTTTTCACGAAAATGTGAATTGAAGAGCCAGACTGCCTAAAAACCCATTCACCTATTCTCCCCTTCCTCTCCTGAGGAGAGCAGTGCAGATCCAAAGAGTACAAGGTGGTCAGGATAAGAGGCAGATATTTCTTTACCTCCTAAAAATGATTTTTTTTTTTTCCCAACATTTTTTTTTAAATTTTCTGTGGGATCTTGGGGATAATCGAGTAAAAGATTTCACCAGTCTTTTATCAGGCTATTTCCTCCTGTTGTCTAAGATAGCTTCTAGCCATAACTTCTTATACCAGACCATCTTGGTTGCAGTGTCGAGCATCTGAGTTGAAACAGGGGCATAACTCCAGTGTTCTCAAAGAAGGAGCACTCCTGAACATCAGAAGAGTTTGAAAAATTTGAAGGAGCAGTTAGACAAACCTTCAGCCTTTTTTTGTATAGTGTTTGTCAGCCCTGTGTAGTATTCTTCCAAGGAGCTCTAGTTCTCTACGTCAGACTTTCACACTAATGTTGCAATGGATGTGGGGAAAGAGTACTTCAGGGAGGGCAAAAGGAAAATGAAAGGAATAAAAGGAGATGAGATGCATCTCATGAAACTCAGGGATATTAAGCAAAAGCCTGTGAAAGCTACCAGAGAAGTTTTGTGCTCCTGCTTCATTATACCCTGAAGATAGTCCTTCAGAAATAGAGGGATAGAAATGCAACTGATTTTGGCTTCTGACATTCTAAACATGAAGCAGAATGGCCTTTACTGGTCACAGAGGCATGAGAGTTTATCTGTCGGGCTCTCTCAGCCCAACATGAGACACACATAGAAGAAATGGTATTCTTATATTGAGTGTTTGGGTTTTTATCTGTCCTAGGTTTCGACCTCATCAAGATGCAGACCCTGAAAAGCCCCGAGTTGCTGCCCTGATTGACAGATTAATCTCTTTCAAAAACAATGATCATGGGGCCTGGGTCAGGGGCGGGGATATCCTCATTCAAAACTCTGGGTAGGTATCTGGAAGCAAATGGCTGCATGTTGTTAAAAAGATTCCACTGAAGCTGTGTTTATGAAGGTGCATTACAACAGGATTATAAGAGAAGGCTGATGCTTAGTTTCTCAGTATCTTGAACTACTTTCACACCATCCCACTCCTTGAAGTAAAAAAAGTTTATGTGTAATTAGATCAGAACCTGCCTGAAACAGCAAAATGAAACTATGTAATAAAAGAAAGTCTGGAAGTTTTTAGAGACAGATAAATTTATACTGAAGTATCTATGATTCCCCTGAAGTACTCATGCTCCTGCTTAAAATACTAGAAAATTACTTCATTTTTTTTTTTTAACAGCAGCATTTTTGTAAGAATTAAGTGTTTGATGATTCTAAATTCTATTAATAGAAAAATTCAGGCTTTCTTCAGTGCATAGCGGGATGTACACTTACAGTACATTATTGCAAGATGATCCAGAAAATTTGACTGAAGCTTTGAACCTTCTTTCAGGTTTGCAGACAATGGAATAGGTTTGACCTTTGCTAGGTGAGTACTTCTATGTTAATCACTTTTGGTTTTTCTTGCCTAGAAGCTTATCAAATATATATGCATCAGTTAATATATATACACTTTCATAAGGCTGTAGTTTTGGTTTTGCGCCTGATTTTGTTTCCAGTGGTGTGTATGATCTTAAAAAGGCTGTAAACTGGTGCAGCTGCCAAATCTTGCACTTGAATTCAACCTGTGCTTGATTTACACCACAATTTGCTGCCTCATTGTCAGAAGGGTCATGTTTGTACACGTATTTTTGGTATTGTATGATTCCTTAGATGTTTTTTAATTTTTCTCCCAAATACTTGAAAGTGAGTAATGGAAAAGAAAGGGGATGAGCATTTAGAGGGACCAGAACTTCTTTCTAATAAAAAAAAGAATCAAGTAACTTAGGTAATAAGCCAAAATTGCTGCCATTTAGGTTCTAGCAAACTGGATTCTAAATTCCAAGATTGCAAAAGCAGGCTGTGCTTCATTACAGAAAGACCTGGAAAATTTAATGCCTATCTCTGTGTTGGCACTTCAAACAGCCTGTAATACTATTAATGATTAAATGTATTGTTCTGTGTATTGTAAATTAAGTATAGACTGCTCTGCTTTAGGAGGACTGTTATGGAAGACTATGCTTTAGTGGGTTCTTGTCCTGGAGAGTGTTGGCTAAAAGCTTATATCTGGTGTTACTTTGACAGTGATGGGAGCTTCCCAAGTGATGAAGGTGCCAGCCAAGAGGTATCTGAGTCGCTGTTCATAGGTGAGAGCAAGAATTACGGGTTTCCAGGTGGCCAAAACAAATATGCAGGAACTGGAGGAATAGACAACAAGGCACGCACTCTGCCTCGAAATCGGTGAGTGTGTTCTGAGTGAAGGAATCGGAAACAATACAAGAAGCATTCTCTGCATCAGATGTTTCTTGTTTGAGGTGTGAGATTGGTTGGAACTCTGTTGAACTGATGCTCTCTTTCTTTATAACATGTGTAGTGCAGCTGTGTCACTCTTGCCTTTCTGCTGAGTCAGTTTTCATCTAATGCTCCCACAAGTCCGTTTTCCCTAGCAATTTAAGTTATCCCCCTTTAATGAAACCTTGAACACCATTTGTGTCTGGAAGAAAGAAAGAGAAAGCTAGAAATACAGAAAGATTTCAATGATTGTTTTAAGACTGAAGGTTACACTCTGTAACAAATCACCGTCTGTGACCCTGATTCTTTTGTCTCTGGCTACTGTGATGTTTCTTTAACCTGTTGCCAAGTCCTAGCCTTGCCATGGGTGTGGCTTCACTAGTGCTGAATAGAAGTGAAAGATCACCTCCCTTGGCAACACTCCTCCCAGTGCAGCCCAGAATGCTATTTCCTCCCTCTTTGTGGCAAGGGCACATTCTCTGCTTGGTTTCCACCAGGACCCTTTTCACTGGCATGTAGGGTGGTTTCTACCAGGTGCAGGATTTTGCACTTTGCTATGTTGGACTTCTTGAGGTTCCAGTCTCTCTCTAGCCTTTTGAGGTCCATCTGGATGGCAGCATGACCCTCTGGTGTAGCAGCAGTCCCTCACAGTTTTATGCCCTCAGCAAACTTTCTGAGACTATACCCCGATCTATCATCCCTATCACTAATGAGGAGTTACCCTTTGGGTCCAACCATTCAAATAGTTTGCACTCTATATCACTTCCTCATCCACACCTCACTTCATGAAGGTCTTTTAGGGGGACAGTGCGAAAAGTCTTACTGGAGCTGGGATGTCCACTGCTCTCCCCTCAGCTACCACACCAGTCATATTGTTAAAGAAGTTTATTAAATTGGTAAGCATGACTACTCTGTTGTGAACCCATGCTGATTACTCCTGACAACTATCTTGTCCTTCATGTACCTTGAAACCGTTTCCAGGATTAACTGCTCCATCACTTTTGAGGGAATCAAGCTAAGATTTACCAGCCTTTCCCTGCATTTCCCTAGGGCTTCTTTTTTTCTTGAAGTTAAAAGTGTCATTTGCTTTCCTCTAGTCTATAGGCACTTTTCTCCATTGCCATGATTGATGAAAGAGCATTAGTAGTATTAGAAGCATAGAATTGTTTGGTTGGAAAAGTCCTTTAAGGTCTAGGAGTCCAACCACTAACCTGTTTGCCATACTGAGAGAGGTGCATGTTTGGTGACGAACAGTGACAGCTCTTCCAACACACAAATTATGAACAGTGGAGGATTTTCTGACTGATTAGATAAGTGCAGAAACAAAATTTCTTTTACTAAGACCTGTCCTGCAAGTCATTTTCTTAAAGTTGATTTCCTGATTCTTCTGAGAGAAGATGATATATTTGTGACAAATATTCAGGCTTGTCATGGGTTTTATTACAGGGTGCTATAAATATTTGCTTGCATTAACAGGACATTTCCAATCAGAGGTTTTCAAATTTACGATGGACCCATTCATCTCACCAAGTGCACGTTCAAAAACTTTGTGCCAACTCCAGACAGATTTACTAGTGCAGTTGGATTCTTGATGAAAAATCCATGGCAGATGACACCAAAAAACAACATTTCTCTTGTAAAGTTTGGTCCAAATGTAAGTTCACTCCAAATTTTCTTTTATTCTTGAAGATAGGTTTTTTTTTTTCTTTTTGCTGTGTTTAAAATAAACATGCAATGGCCTTAGGTTGTCTTTCCCATACATCTGTATTCCAAAGTTTCTCTCTTGATTAGAAGTCACTCAAGTCACCTATCTTTTGTCTCCAGAGGAAAAAATAATGCCAAGGCAGATACAGAATATGTCGCAGTGATTATGTCTTTCATGGCTAGTGATACAGTTAAAAGGAAATTTTTGTAAGGTTTGGTATATTCTTAGTAATGAGTTTTCAGTTGCAAATTCTAACACTGTTCAGAAGCAAGAGCAGGCCTAGCTGATGGTTGGGATTAAACCACAAGCACTATTTTGCAAGACTCCACTGTCCTTGACTTAAGATTTTCAATTGACTGTCAAAATACCATGTTTCTGCAGGTGTACAAGTCTGAGCCTGTGCTTTGCCTGAGGGAGTAAAAATATTGTAATTGTTGTTGCCAGGTTTCTTTGAAGGTTTTCTTTGGAAAACCTGGCCCCTGGTTTGAAGAAGGAGATCTGGATGGTGACAAGAATTCAATATTCCATGACCTAGATGGTTCAGTGACTGACTACAAGGATACCTATGTGGCCAGAATGGATAACTACTTGATTCAACATCCCAAGTGCATTAATATTACAGAATGGAGTGGAGTAGTTTGCAGTGGGACGTATGCACAGGCTAGTACTCGTGTACTCTCTGTTTGGGGCAGATCTACAACATGAAATACTTGTAGGGGCTGGGGAAGTGTAAGAAGTTCAAAATTACCTAGATTTAAAAGACTTCAAAATTCTTTGATGCTTTAAAAATACTTCTATGCATGTTGCACTTCTCAGACAGTTGTGTATGCACTCTAGGATTCATCCTAACTCAGGACCCATTGACTTACGAGCCTTAAGCTCGGCCAACAAGTCTTTAACCTCTTCCTCTCACACCCAAGGCAAGCCCTCTACTGTCCAGGCCATCCTTTTATTTTTGCTGGACTGGGTTTCCCAAGGGCCGGCCTTGGCAATAAAGACTGAAGCAAAGAAGGCATTCAGTACTTCAGCCTTCTCTGCATCCTCAGTCACCAGACACCAGTCATCAGGCACCCTCTGTGTTTAGCAGCGGGCCCATGTTCCCCTTGTCATCCTTCTGCTGTTGATGTACTTGAAAAATGCCTTAACTTCCTTAACTTATGTCCTTAACTTGTGTACTTGAAAAATGTCCTTAACTTCCCTGGCTAAATCTAATTCTAAAAGGGCTTTAGCCTTCCCAGTTGCACCCCTGCACGCCATGGCAATGTTCCTATACTCTTCCCATGAAGCCAGCCCCTGTTTCCATCTCTCATTGATGGCTGCTTTCTGCCTGAGTTGTCCCAGCAGATCCTTGCTCATCCATGGAGGCCTCCTGCCTCCTTTTCCTCCTTTCTTGTACATTGGGACACACTGATCCTGGGCTTGAAGGAAGTGGTGCTTAAAGACTGAACAGCTCTCTTGGGCACTTCTGCCTTCTAGCCTATGTTCTGAAACATTTTTGTCTTGAAGTTGTTTTATTCCACTGCCCTTTTTTTCTTCAGAAAATGGGTTTTAATGGGTTTTTTGTTTTGTTGTTTCCTTTTTCTTGTGGGTTTTTTTGTTTGATTGTTTGTTGTTTTTTTTTTTTTTTCTATGGAGGTGTAAAATAACCACCTTCTGAATACAAATCTCACAGGAGTTTGATTCCCATTCTAGTTTCTCTTCTGTATATTCGGCCAAGAACCATAACTGATGCTGTGGGGTTTTTTTTTCCCCCTCTCCCATTTTTTTGTCTATAAAATGAGCAAAACCTACAGTAGTTTTTAAAATGTGGCTCTTATTTAGGAGATATTTGTGTTACATAACTCAGAACATCAAATTAAAATGTTTTAGCTAATGCATGAATTATCCTTCAACATTTAATTCCCTATTGCATAGCATCCAAATCTTTCCTCTTCCTTTTCATCCTACTTAATTTCATCCTCCTTAATATCATACAGTTGTATGTCCAAACCCGGAACGGACAGAATCTTTCCATGACTATCGTACGAGATGAGTACCCAGCCAATCCCATGGTTCTTCGAGGTATTAATCAGAGAGCTGTCTTTCAACAATACCAGCCAGTAGTGATGCTCCAAAAGGGCTACACAATACATTGGAATGGAAAAGCTCCAAACGTCACCTATCTGTATCTCATTAACTTCAACAAGTATGTTTGCTTTCTTTCATGGCATTGCCCACTCAGGCAAGACTAAAGTAGTGGCCTGCAGAATTAGCATGCGTGAGAGTCTTCAACCATTAGTAAGACTGAGTCTTAGATTAGATTTGTGCTTTTCATACTTTATATTTGTACTTAAAAAACAAGAAATTAATCAGTAGACCTGCACCTAAAGTTAAGCTTTTGTCCAGTGTAGCGTCTGTAAGGAAAATCCTTTGGAGAAGAAAATGTACAAGTAGTGAGGCTGAGCACAATTCAGTTGAATAGTTTAGAGTGTTTGATTTTGTTGCCAGGTAAACATATTGCATGCCTAAAATACATAATCAAATATATCCTGAGGGTATCAAAGTTAGTATAACATTTAATGAAACACTTTGTATAGAAAGAAGAAAAATCTTCCGGTTGAGGATTTTGGAGCTTTTTATGGTCCTGTTACTTGGATTTTGAGTTACCTGTTTGCTGCATATTGTCATCTAAACTTTCCTAGTGACTTACATGTTTTATTTTGTTTCAGGAATGATTGGATTCGTGTTGGTCTTTGTTATCAACCAAATACAGATTTTGTTATAGTGCTGGAAACATTTCAAAGGCGGTCATCTGCTCTGTCAAGCAAGGTAGAGCGCTACATGCCTGTATCTTCAATGATGGAGCTTGAAAAGAATAAGTCAGACAAGAAGTTTTACTTGGACAACAGTACTGGGTAACTCCTTTTAATTTGACCTTCTTGGAAGATTTTCTTTAACCTTAAAATATCCACTCTGATAGTGTTAAATGCAACTCATTGAGATGGCTGCGTGAGAGGAAGGCTGTTGCAAAGGAGCCCAGAGCCTATGAAGGAATACCTGATGAGACTTTAAACCTCAAAAATAGAGTGATTGTCATTGAAATATTTTTCCAAGAGCACCGCTGGTGCCACTGATATACTCCATATGCCTTTGGAAATTATGATAACCTGGTGTGCTGCTGAGCAATGTCTTTCAGCAAGTAGCTTCAAAGTCTTGAAAGAAAATTTGTGTCTTCTTGTTAAACTGAAAATTCTGGAAATTTCAAAGAAGTTTTCTGTTCCATGAACATTTTAAGAATGTATTTCTGAAAATCCTGATCTGTTTTCAGTCTGCTCAAAAGTGCCTAAAAATCTTAGTTTCCCTTTGAAAAGTTTTTAGGACGGAAGCTACTGAGATAATTTTCAAGTGTGTAAGTTATAGTCAACTTTGAGTAAAAGTCATTCATACATCACACAAATGTTGATCTTCATAATTTGTTCCCTTGTTTTGCTTCCTTATTTGCTCCTTTGTCTGTAGTAAATAGACAAAAGAAATGTACATGTCTCTTCAAAAGCTACATCAATCTGTGTAAGAGCTACAGTGATAGCAATTACTACCCATCTCTGTGTACAACATGAATGACCAGTACCCCCTAAATTGCATTTCCAGGCATTTGCAACAGTACAGTTATATTGCCCAATGCTGATGAGTGAAAGTATGTATCTAAACAGTTACTGCTGCATATCTGCAAAGATCTATGACCAAAGAAAACATTCATGCTCTTTCAGTTTGTTTTTTGTTTCCTGTGAGCTACTGACCGGCGGAGTAGCTATTCTTTTCAAAGCATATGCATTCATAATGATGTCTCCTTTCATTGTTGGTAATTTCAGATATGTCAGTATGGACTGCTTAACTGTAGTACACTGTAAATATTTTGTAAAAGTTTGAACAATAGCATGGAGGAGACTACTGTAGTTTCTCTGCTTCTGAAAATCGTGAAATACAGCTGTTAAGGTTTAACACAGATTGTTGTTCCGCCAGTTGACCTACATTCTTTTCCCCCTTTTGTGTAGACTGCTCTTTTTATTTCTTCAAGCCAAATATAGTAGAGATGGTCACAGTTATTGCTCATCTCAGGGATGTGAAAGGATCAAGATTGTGACCAAAGATTCAGCAAAAGGGATCAGTAACTGCATGGCAAAAGCATACCCAAAGTACTACCAAGGACCAACTGTCATAAAGCAGATGCCAGTAAAAACTACTGTACCGTGTACAAAATGTGGCACAACTCAGGTAAAATTAAGCAAAAACTGTTGTAAGCTGTATAGTTTGTGTTGCTGTCTACTTTCTTTAAGGCAGAATTTCAGACTTTCAACACAGAGTACTGCATCTACCTTACAACTTTTCAACAGTGACATCACTAATCTTTACTAGGAGGCAGGAAGTCTTCTAGCACAAAGAGTTCCGTTTTTTTTAGTTTGAGAAGATTGCTTCACTTCTCACACTGGTAGTGCTATGGAAATGGGACATAGATAGATCTGGTACTTGTGCTAAGTACTCCATGTTGGATGGCTTTGCTGCAGAGGTCTATGTGATGTTGGTCAGTCTTCACCCTTCGTTTTTGGATCTTTGCTTATTAGCATGAACTTGAAATTGCATTGTCCATTTCAGCAATGCAAGCTGAGAAGAATACTGAAAGTAAGGAATAAAATGGGTTACACTGTACACCCTTATATTGATTAGCATTGCTAGTACCATAAATAATGCCATTGACAAATGGATGCATTTGCTTTGGAACATGGGCAGTCTGTTGCAAATTGTCTGATGTGATAAAGTGTTGGTGACACGTGGCTATGTGTACTTAATTTGTTTCGTTTGATATCCAGATGGTATTCACCAGCGATGCTCACAAAAACTACCTCCTTGTGCAGATAAATTCATCTGGTAAAAACGACTTAAGCAGAAGTCAGCAAGCATTTATTTCTGTAAGTATTCTTTATGGTTTTCTTCTATTTTCTTTTTAGGAGTTTGCATTACAACAGTTGTGCAGCTCTATGCCGATCTTGCTTTTCTTCACTTGAATGAAAGGTGTTAGTTCATCATTTAGAAACCAAACAGTCAGAAAGCTGATATTTTAATCTCAGAAAATGAGGGTCAAAAGCTTTGTTTTGTATTTGAATTCTTTCTGGCAGGAGAGAAACCTGTATCATTAAGCAATACTTACACTGAGTTCTGGATGGGTATAGATTTATTGATCTCTGCTTTTGAAACAAAAACCAAAATCCCCAAACAACCTATTAGTTCCTTAATGTTGCTGAAATTGTTTTTATGCTAACAGATTGGTGAGTTAATGAGAATTCCTTCAAAATGACAGTTACAGAAATCTCTGTGGCTTCTTCAGTGTTTTCACTTGATTCAATCCTAATAAGCCTAGTGATGTCACACTGTATAAGAAGTAGTGAGTTTTCTGTTTGGATGCTGAAGGAGACTTCCACTTGAAGCTGAAATAGCATTTACATCCTCAATTCACAAAGCCTGAAGTCTGTATGTAGCTTATTTTCTGCAATGTCTTTGCATTTGCTTGGTTGAAATAGTAAAACTGTAGAGATACTTAGGCAGATAAATGGCATGTGAGCAGCATGATCTTTGCAGCTGCCAACTTCTACAGAACATTATCTAAATCAGTGAGGAAGAAACTCGACTGGAACTCCCATGCAATTTTGGAATCCTCACTGAAAGCCTTCCCTCAAGGGGCAAATTGAATATAAGAAAGTATCTATAAGGAAATTAGTACGCTGCTGTGTCTAAGCTAGTTGAGGATTAATTATCACCGTAGCATTGCTGTTGAATTCATCTTGACTTTAAAGAAAAAAAAAATTCTTTGCTCTTTTTTCTCCTCCCATTCAGGTCAATGACACGGTGTTTTCTTTCAAGGGTGATGGTATACTTGTTGTTGTAGTTGATGCCTGCACTGGCACAGTGTCAGGAAACAAATTGTTTTCTGGAGTAGACATCAAGCGCGTAGATGGATATTTGAAATCTGGAATTCCACAAAGGTGAGCATAATGACCATTTATTTTCCAGTATGTCCTGTAAGCTGTTGCTCTACTTTCTAATGAGGATTTAAATAATGAGGTCTATATAGAAGCATTGAAAGTGAGCAAAACATGAACCTAAGTTGAGAGGAAAGGAGAAATGCAGGAACATTTTAGCAGCCAACTTGAGAAAATAACTGAATCTTTGAACACTTAAAAGTTTTCCAGTGTTGACTCTCTTTCTCTTCAAAAGGAATTTTATTTTCTTTTAACTGAACATGATGTTATAACACTTTGCTTGGAAGAAGAGCTTTTTGTTTAGTAAGGTCTCTTAAGAACACTGAGAACTATGTAACAAGATACATTACTGTTCTCTCCCTACCTAGGGAGAAATTTGCTTATTGTTAAAGACAGATGAAAAGTTAGTAGCAGAAAAACCAGCCTGCTAATATTGTAATTTTGAGTCAATATCTAAACTAATTTTTTAATACAAAATAATAAAATATATTCTAAGAACACTTTGCAGTGATTTTTGAACTTGAAATTTAAAATTAGTTTAAAGAAAAATTATTCTAGGTGGGTACTTCGCTTGTTACTTCTTTCAGAAGTGTTTTAGAGTGTTGACTATTTCCATGGCTAAGCGGCTGTAAAAGCATGTAGCAGAATATGAATAAAACTTACTATAACAGTGTTTATAACAGCTGCTGTCTGTGCACCATTTCTGCTGCAGGTCTATTGTTCTCCTGAGCACAAGAGGTGATGTGGCAATTCCTAATAATTTATCGGAAGCCTTAATGTCCCTGGGGACAGCCAAACCCCCATATCTTCACAGCAGCGGTTAGTGGAAACTTTCTGCATTTCTTTGACACTGCCTTGGTCTGGGTGTTTCTGTTGGCATGGCGGGGTTCTCATGGGGTGTGTGAGGAGGATGCAGCTGGTGGAGGGTGGTTGCCAGTTTGTGCTGGCGTGGGCTGTTGTGTTTCTGCCCTTGTTGATGTGGGGGGCAGGCAGCCCTTCAGCAGATGGGGCAGAAAACCAAAACCTTTCCCTTTGCCCTGAGGGGTGTTACATGCAGCTTGTTGCAAGCAGAGACACAGCTAACATTTTGTTGTGCCTGTGGATAACAGAAAAAGAGCTCCAGGCTTCTTTTTTCCCTGAGGCCAGTATTTTCTGCCTCACTCAGCAAATCTATTTTTAAATGCTCTCCTGTGCCATGCTGATATTTCTGGTTCTAACAGAATTTGAAGTAAGAGATGAGAAAGAGTTGACATTTTGAGGAACAATCACTTCATAAGGCCACATGGAGTAGCTCTTATCTCTTCAGAGCTCTGGCATGAGTCCTGTCTGATAAAGCAGATTTTATAACTGTCCTAATAGCTGTGTTTTCAGATTATGATTTCAGAGTATTTAATACTGAATATTGAAAAAGGAAATTGCAAATCACTACTTGCAAGAAAGTTGCACGTGAAGCTGAGAGGGGGTGAATGTCATGAATGATCTTGGGGCGAGAACTTCAGAGGAGCATGCCATTCCTTTCCCAGAGGGTCCTGTGTTGTGCTTGGGTGTGCTTGGCTGGTTGGCTGGTTCGATAACACCGAGCTGTTTTCATCACAGGAAGCCTGGCCTTTCTAGGCTTCAGAGGAACCTTTAAGCCATCCTGGATTAAGTTGTTTACCGGTCCTGCTGAGCATGGGCTTGTTCAGATAGAAAAGTATATCCCTTTACAACTGGAAGAGTATGGCTGTGCCAGAGCAATCAAAAGCCGACGGAAAGACCTCGAACTTCTGAAGAAGGCTACTCGATCTCATTAAAGACTAAGATGTACATGAAAGCTGGGGGGGGGAAAAAATGTGAACTAACTTATTTTTTAATTTATGGCATTTTAAACTGTATTGTTATCCAAGTAAGTCATGTTATTGTCTGACAGAAGTTTGCCAGCATTGACCGCTTGAATGCCAATTTGTGCACCTTCTAGTTGTACAAAATATTAAAGAATTTATTAGTATTTGTATAAACAGGTTTCAGAGATTTTTCAGATGTTTGTATTTACTTTAAACAAGTTCCTTCTGTTTTAATACTCCTTTTGTATGTAAGAGGGTGTTCATAAAAGCCTTAAGTTTTTGGTAACAGGTGTGGGAGTGCGTCTTGGATTACTTGAAAGATTAACACAAAAGTGTCTATAAACAGCTTCAGTCAGTCATTATAACTTATGCATTTTCCCTGAGCTGTGTGGGTGTTTTCCCAGGGGTTTCTTTAGCAGTCAGCTCAGTTACATTCTCAGTCTGTTTTTCAAGGTGTTCAAAACCCACTTCTCTTACACATGCAGCTGATTCAAGGGGTTTTAACTGCAGTAAAATTTTTACTTTGCTGTGTGAAAGATGGAGAAGGGGGGATACAAAGATCCAGTCTGGGGCTGGGTGAGGATTGTATACTGTGCAGCAGAGTTTAACAAGGTTATGTGTAACAGCATGAAATACAGACCAGAAAATGACATTCTTTGGGATCACTATTTACAATTGTCCCCTAAATACAGGTGTCTGTAGGAGTTACTTCAGTAATCACTGTAGGTGCTGAGGCTGCAGTCTTGGATACAGTTTGTCTTCAGCTTTTTCTTTTAAAGCTTTTACCCAGGAGGGCAAAGCTGACATAATATTATTCTCAGTTTTTATGAAACTAACCTTCTACTCTTGCAGTGATTCTTTTTTTTTTTAATATTTATTTTTTTAAGGCTATCCCAGCCATTAAGTTAATGGAAAGTGCTGTCCATTCAGTCATGTTTTCTCTTTCTGCCTTAACTTCAGTTCTTTTAATACACTCATATTGCTAACTCCTATTGAGTTTATATTGGGTCTGTTTGATTTGTTTTGGTTTTGTTGCAATTATTTGACCCTTTCTTGCAGACAGTGTGAAAACCATTTAGAAGAACTAATGCAAAACTGTCCTTTTTCAGGACCTTATTCTTTGAAATTAAATTTCAGATGCATTTCGAAATAGGGAACGATAGGTGCCACAGAGCTAAAATGTAACCATAGTTCTAATAAAACTGACATAATTCTTTCTTGTATATGTTTATTCATTCTAGTTGGTATCATGTGTCTACCATTCAGAGTTGCTTTGTGCTTTGAATTCAACATAGAGTGGCTGTTGGAAATTAACTGTATACCTGTTTTCTCCAAAGAAGTTGAAAAACTGTGGGGATTTTTTTGTGTGTATGTGCTTTGAAGGAGAGGAGGCACAGTAGCAGACCTATTATTCTGTTCAATTGAAATATGCTACCTCAGTGCTAACATTTAAACTTCCTGGTCTTGTATGATTTCCTGGTGAGAAGGGAGGGGAGTACAACACAAGAGATTAACAAATAGATGGCTGATGTTATTTTTAGCATAAAACCAAGCCAAATGGATGACTGTGTATTTTGCAGTTATTTTAATGCACAATTCTCTTACAATGTTAAAAAAAAAAAGTTTTGTTAGAGAGAGATGTGGTAAATCTTTAAGTTTAGATGTAATGTTTGGTGTTACTAATGCAGGGCAATGTGATTTAAATGCTCTGAGTGCAGTAGTGATAGTTTTTGGGGATTAAAATGGTTTTAAGACTTCCACTGATCTGTGGGTCATGCTCAGCAGAGAAATATCAATGAGGTAATGACCCTCAGGTTGGTGAAGCTGACCATTATTTATAAGATTCTGCTGTTCTAAGCCATTTGTAAAAAGTGTGTTTGGAAGTGTCAAAGATATTCTGATGTAGAGCTTACTGATAGACAATTGAATCTGAAGTGTTATCTCTTGTGTAAATTTGAACACTTGATAAATGGCATAAATAAATTTTTACACCTGATGAGGCAATGAAATCTTGTCTCTTCTGTTCTTATATGAGGTATTTTTGTACTGAATATTCTTTGAATATTATAAATTATTTTATTTCAAACACCAATAGACTTCTGAAGTTTATGGAACTTATCTGACTCTTCTTTCAAAGACAATGTGGGAATCTTGAAAAAAGAGACAGTAAGGGTGATTAAAGTTATGGGCCTATCACCAAAGTCTGTCATGTTGAAGTCTTCTCTGAGCTGGTAACTTAAGTGCAGAGGTTTCTTTTCGCTTAATGGAGGGCAGCACAGTGTTGTTAAACTACTGGAGGGGAATCTTTTCCTTCTCTGTAACTACCTGCTGGGGAGTAAAGAGCAGAGCTGTATGAAGTTGGAGGCCTGTGCCCAGTGGGGTTCCACAGTGGGAGTCAGTTCTGGGGCCAGTCTTGTTCAACATCTTCATCAGTGACCTGGATGAGGGGACAGAGTGTACCCTCAGCAAGTTGGCTGATGACACCAAACTGGGAGGACTGGCTGATTCCCCAGAAGGCTGTGCTGCCGTTCAGTGGGATCTCAACCCACTTGAGAGTTGGGCAGAGAGGAACCTCATGAGGTTCAACAAGGACAAGTGCAGAGTCCTGCACCTGGGAAGGAGCAACCCCAAGCACTAGGACAGGCTGGGGATTGACCTGCTGGAGAGCAGCTCTGCAGAGAGAGACCTAGGAGTGCTGGTTGACAATAACCATGAGCCAGCAATGTGCCCTCATGGCCAAGAAGGCCAATGGCATCCTGGGATGCATCAAGAAGAGTGTGGCCAGCAGGTCAAGGAAGATTCTTCTCCCCTGGCTCTACTCTGCCCTGGTGAGGCCTCATCTGGGATCCTGTGTCCAGTTCTGGGCTCCCCAGCTCAAGAGGGACAGAGAATTGCTGGAGAGAGTCCAGCGCAGGGCCACCAAGATGATTAGGAGACTGGACCATCTTTCTCATAAGGAAAGGCTGCGGGAAATGGGGCTGTTCAGCCTGGAGAAGAGGAGACTGATGAGGGATCTCATTAAAACTTAGTCATAGAATGGTAGGAGTTGGGAAGTACCTTTAGAGATCATCTAGTCCAACCCCTCTGCAGAAGCAAGTTCACCTAGATGAGATTGTATAGGATGGCAAGAGATGGGGCAATGCTTTTTTCTGTAGTGTCCAGTGATAGGACAAGGGGTAATGGACAAAAGCTGGAACACAAGAAGTTCCACTTAAGGAAAATTTTCTTCACTATGAGGGTGAGGGAGCACTGGCACAGGCTGGCCAGGGAGTTTGGAGTTTCCTTCTCTGAAGGCTTTCAAAACCCACCTGGACACATTCCTGTGTAACCTGATCTAAGTTGACCTGCTTTAGTAGAGGATTGGACTAGATAATCTCTAGAGGTCCCTTTCAGCCCCTACCACCCTGTGAGAGAAGGTGGAGAGACAGACCATTTTTGATGGTACACAGAAGCACAGGACAAGAGACAGTAGGCAGCCGTTGAAATACAGGCAGTTACACAGTAAGGTAGGGTTTGGAAGGGATCTGTAGAGATCATCTAGTCCAAGCTCCCTGCCAAAGCAGATCCACGTCCATCAGGTCACTCAGGAGTGTGTCCAGGCAGATTTTGAAAGCCTCCCGAGAAGGATATTCCACACCCTTCCTGGTTAGCTTGTGCAAGGACTCACTCACAGGAAAAAAGTTTCTCCTCATGTTCAAACAGAACTCTTTTTATTCCAGCTTGTGCCTGTTACCCCTTGTCCTGTCACTGAGCGCTACAGAAAAAAGACTGGCTCCCTCTTCTTGACACCTGCTCTTTAGCTATTTATAAGTATCGATAAGGTCTCTCCTCAGTCTTCTCCAGGCTGAACAGCCCCAGATCCTGCAGCCTTTCCTCACAAGGAAGATGCTTCAGTCCCCTGATCTGGCCCTGTGCTGGACTCTCTCCAGCAATTCTCTGTCCCTCTTGAGCTGAGGAGCCCAAAACTGGACACAGGACTCCAGACGAGGCCTCACCAGAGCAGAGTAGAGTAAGGGGAGAAGAACTTCCTTGACCTGCTGCCCACACCCTTCTTCTTGATGCATCCCAGGATGCCATTGGCCTTCTTGGCCATGAGGGCACATTGCTGGCTCATGTTCACTTTATTATCCAGGACTCCCAGGTCTCTCTCTGCAGAGCTGCTCTCCAGCAGGTCAATCCCCAGCCTGTACTGGTGCATGGAATGTTCTTTACCAGGTGCAGAACATGAACAGAGGAAAAGCTTTTACTGAGTGAGTAAGCAAGCTCTGGAACTGATTGCACCAGAGTGGCTGTGCAGCCTCCAGAAGCCTGACACTACTTTGAGACATAGTGTCTTGGGCCATCTCCAGATGTGGCTGACAGACTGGGAGCTGCTGTGGTTGCATGCAGTTAAAACTATGAGTTTACTTAGTCTCTCCTCTCCAAGCCCATCAGCTGCTGCAGCCGATGAGGCTTGAGCCACGCAGTTTTCACCTCCTGCCTGAAACTCGGTAAGATCTTAAAAATAAGGCATCTCTGCCCCCAAAACAATTGAAAGGCATTGTAAGTAGCCTTTAATGATCAGACTTTGTATATAAGTACAATAATTTTTATTCCTTCTTCAAATGGTGTCATTCTCCAGTAAAGAAATTTAAAACTTGGTGGTCTAGAGAAAATGAGTTTAAAGCTGTAATGTAATATGTTAGGGCTTTTTAAGGCACATCTGGGCTAATGTTCTAGCTCGACAGGTTGTTTTTAATTTTATTTTACAGTTGTAATGTTTTAAAAACAACAACAAAGAAGCAACAATAGAATAACCAAACTAAACTGCTTGGAGAAGGGATCAGAGTAAGTGTACTGTCAATAAGGCATCCTTTCTGGCCAAAGGTACTGCTTAATATCTCCTGATATGAGAACCATCCCTGAAGAGCCAGGATGATGGTGAGGACATGGTTTAGGAAAAGATAGACTCTTAATCCTGCATATTGTGGGATTACAATGACAGATTGAGGCCCCAGATAATCCCTGACCCAGGACGTGAGAATAAATTTTCCTGTCCGGGGCAAGTTCTGTTATTTCCTGTTTCCTCTCAACTGCTTTTCACATTCTGTAGGAAGGATGTGTATCAGAGGACAGTCACCCAGCTCTGACTGAAAAGCCCAGTCTTATGTATTTGCTGATAGCTGTGTCACATGTTGCAGTGGTTAAAAGAGGGTCAAAAGGATATATCACAGCTATATTTAAGGTGATCCTGGTGTCGTCCTAGGGTTCACACGATCTATGAAGTGCAAAGAAGTGCAGTAATTTCTGCAAAATTGCATTTATGGGAGCTTTTCCCAGTAATTAAGTCTGTGTCTCTTCTGAGTATACTTGTTCTAGCTCTTATATGAAGTTTCTGTCCGTTCCTAAGGTTCACAAACATCTTTTTGTTTTCTAATTTTTTTTTCTTGTGTCTTGTGCTAGTTAAAATTACAACATAATACCCCATATTAAAATACAGGAGGCCAGCTTTGGCTTCAGGGAATTCATGAGCATTTTCATTATATGGCCTGGGAACACTGGAGTTTTGCATATTAAATTGTATTGACAGTCGTAAGTTAAAAAAAAAAAAAAAAGTGGGGGGTTGCTTATCTGGTCACTTACTTGCATGACTGGGAAAGATAGGACTTGCAAGCCATAGAAGTCTACCTCTCCTTCTTTGTGTGATAAAACTCTGAAAAATACATCGTTTTTAGATACAAGTGGAACAGTTACGGGAGAGAGCAATCTGAGGATCTACTGAGATTCTGAGCCTTTTCTGATATTGTCACCCTGTGCCTGCTTTTGTGTCCTTCCTTTAATCCATACTGGAAAAAAAAAAAATCAGAGGAACTTGAGCTTTTCCTGAAAGATTTGTGGTTGTCACATTTGGTGTACTTGTAAGAAATTGGCTTGGTCAGATCACAGAAATTTTGAAGTAAACAGTCTGTATGAACTTTTTCAAAGACCAAATTTTTCACTTTTCTGATTTCTATTGTATTTTAAAGTATAAAGCAGGTTTATTTGCCTTGCCTGGGAGGAAAATTCTTTGTTTCATCTTTGTCCAAGTGAATGGGGTGCCAGCCGAATATCCTGCTTTACAGTTTTTTTCTGAGGAAATGTTCTTAGAACATGCAATGCCTGTCTTTATAAATAGTGTATTCTAAACAGAGCATAAAACCAAAGTGATATTTCAGGATTTTTTTTTTTTTTGAGTGTGCAAGTTTAGGAGTAATAATGCTGTACCAGAACAGCTGTAAACAGAAGTACAGCTATCCCTTTCCTGTGCAGCTTTTCCAGTAACATTTTCAACAGATACACCAGGATCAGTTTAGGGTGTGATTTGTGTAATTGGTAGCTTTTAGGGATGGATCTCAGATGATAAACTGTCATCTTTTTAATATCTGTGAGATTCTTGAGCAGAAGATGGTTTACTCCATCTGCAGGGTGTGAACGATGATCTAATAATTTTCTTCCATCTCTGGTGTAAATGACTGGTTAAGTATCTTTCTCACATAGAATGTTCCATTTCTGATATTCCTAATGTTTTGCCATCTGTGGATTTTTCTGAGTCCTTGTATGTCCTTATTCTCCTTTAACTTTTTCCAAAGCATCCTGGGGAGTGGGTTGGACCTTTTCTGTTTTCCTACCTCTTTCATTTGGACCCTGACTTGAATTTTGAAATGTAATCCATCTCTTTTAGCAGAACTGTTACCCAAAATATACATCTTCTATTAAGTTATCTTGTCCTCTGGGCTTACATTATAGCAACATGTTCCAGATCAGATAGGTGCACAGAAATATCTTTTGCAAATAAGCATCAGGTGTGGAGACACTGCTCATGTCAAACTGAAGGAATTAACAGCACAGAACTTGTGTAAAGATGGTGATCTCCACTGTCTGGTTTTTAGCCCAGTTTTACTTGTGGATCATTAAACAGGCCCTTTGTAATCTGAACATCAGGATGGGTTTGAATTCTATAGCTACCATGTCGAATGAACCAGATTAAACAATTTACACTCCAGAGTGTAAAATTAGGATGTGTTACCATCACAAAGCTTAAAAAAGTTGATAACCCGCTCTGTATGGGAGTAATTGATTGGGTTCTTTTCTTATGATACTTCAGCCTCATTACTTTCACACTTAAGTCATTGTGCACTCTTCCCTTCCCCTCCACTCCCCGCCCCCCTGCCCGCTCCCTCCCCTACCTCAGGCAAACTTACACAAACTCTATGACATCATTGTTAATAATGACATTCAAGTCATTCTAAAATGAAGCTAATAAATTACGTTTGCACTAATAAGCATATGCCTAGAAGTTACTGATTATATAACAAACCAAAGCCTTAAGTGAACTACAATCTCTAGATTTATATGTTTTTAGTACATGAATGTGTAAATAACTGTATCAATTTATTATCCAAAGTAGACGCCAAAATTGCAAAAATACTTTGTGTGCAAGTAGTTCCCCTTTTTGCCCATGAAAGCTTGGTGTTCAGGACGTGTGAAAGGATAAATGACATTACAAATTGCCAGGAATCTATGCTGAAGTTACAGCAGGTTGTTCCTGGAGGACCAACCAGAGCTCTCAACGCAGAGCTTCACGAGAAAGCAGATGCTCTGTTAAGAACACGTGTATTGTAAGTTTGAATCAAAATAATGTTTTCCCTCTCACAGATGGATATATGTATACTGAAATCAATGTGTGAAGCCAGATCTATAGTTAGGAAAATTATGATCAAGCACCTAAGACTCAAATGCTCCGTGGCTTGATTGTAAATATTAAGAATTCTCAGAAATGTTATGTGAAAGTAAAGACACATGCCATTTGCTAGAAGATACCTATGATGTGAAAGTAGAAGAAGACATGACATTTCTCATGAGGGAGAGACTCAGTCCTATAGGTGCAGGTAAATCCTTGGTCTCTAAAGACTTCTTTGTAGTTTTTTTAACTTGTCATCCCATAAACGCTTAACCTGGGAATTATCAGATACGTGTTTGAAATTAAGTGTGGGGTTTTGTTCATTAGAATTGTTGCAGAGGTGATTTGGTAATTTGTACCTAAACAGAATGTTGAATTCTGCTTTTCTTTCTGTAGTCTGTTACCTTTTGCTTTAACTTCTAATTTTTGCAAACCAAGTTCTTACGTTGTATCTGCAAAGCTCCTTGTAAAATTAATCCACCCAACTAGATGCAGAGGAACCATCAGTGAGACTTTTGAGAGAAAAACATCCAACGAGACTCTTTCCCAATGTAGCAACAGGTTGGAAGGACTGAGGGTTTTATGGGTGTTCACTGACTTTTGCAGGTTTGTCTTCATTTTCCATAACATTGATAGATTTGTAGGAGTATAGTATGGCTTACTTTTCATGTTCGGCAGATAAGTTGTGTGGATACAATTGTACATAGAATCATAGAATCATAGAATGGTAGGGGTTGGAAGGGACCTCTAGAGATCATCTAGTCCAAGCCCCTTGCAGAAGCAGGTTCACCTAGGTCTCATAGGAACATGTCCAGGCAGGTCTTGAAGACCTCCAAGGAAGGAGATGCCACAACCCCTCTTGGCAGCCTGTGCCATTGCTCCATTACCCTCACTGTAAAATGTTTTTTTCTTATATTTAAGTGGAACTTCTTTTGTTCCA
>WBNH01008342.1:84590-220249 GCA_013401255.1 Urocolius indicus
CTTGTCCTTGTTGAACCTCAGGAGGTTCCTCTCTGCCCAGCTCTCAAGTGGGTTGAGATCCCACTGAATGGCAGCACAGCCTTCTGGGGAATCAGCCAGTGCTGTCAGTTTGGTGTTATCATCTTTTGAGGAAGATGTGAAACCAGTTACCGATACTGGTACCAAGAAAATGCAAGCCATATGTACAAATATAATTCATGGGCAATGGGATACCCAGATCTTCAGGAATGGGTTTGCAATCCAAGGTGGTACATATATATATATATGTGTGTATAAATACATGTATATATTTATAAAAATATTGTTTCATTTCCAGTCACGTAGCCAAAGATCATCCAGAAAGCTTCTTTCATTGAGTGTGTAGAGATTGTCCTAGAGAAAATAGGAGGGAACACAGAATACAGAAAAAAAAAAGCTGATTGATCATGGAAGAGAATGAGTTTGGGAAAGAAATGTCTGTAAATGCTCCTATGTTTTTGTTTTGTTTTGTTTTGTTTTGTTTTGTTTTGTTTTCTGAGTATGTCACAAACACAAATGGGTTCCTATGCAGGAAACGCCTCTTCCTTAAAAGGAGCCAGGGAACAGAGTGTATTACGCCAAGGCAGTGGCAGCGCAAGCAAAACAAGTACAGCGGCTACTGATTTCCTTCCTCTGTCATGCCACTTCATAATTTATTGCAGAGCTGCAGAGAAGCAATTACTTCAGGTTTCAACAGTCATTGCCTCTGACTCAGGTTGAAGGTAACAAACACCTCTCATCCTACCAGATACTGGGCTCAAAAGGTACCAGCTATGGAAAACCAAATGCAGACAGACCAATGAATTTGCTAGCAAAATTAATTTTCCTGAGGTATTGCCAGAAAGAGGGTAATTCTCTTATGAAGGAAATGTTTCAAGAAAAGATTAGTCTGAGGCTATAGAGTGCTGCAGCTGAAGGAAGTTCCATTGTTGCACCTCCAGATAGCTAATGCTTATGAGGAAAGAGGCGAGATGATGTGCAAAACCAAAATTTACCCCTAGTGATTTTGCAAGCACTGCCTACAGACACAGAAAAGCCCCCCCCCATGAAAGGTCAAAAACTCAGCAAGAAGTCAAACTGGCTTTACAGGTGAAGTGTAATAAGAAAAGTTTCTATAAACTAACAATAAAAGAAAGACCAAGGACAGCCTCCATCCCCTATTGGATACAGAAGGAAATTTGGTCATAAAAGATGAAGAGAAGGCTGAGGTGCTTTATGCCTTCTTTACCTCAGTCTTCAGTAATAGCAGCATTTCCAGTGGGGAAAGTCAGCCCCTCAAGCCAAGAGACAGGAGTGAGGAGCAAAATGTCCCTCTACAATCCAGGAGGAGATGATCAGTTACCTGCTGCTCCACACTGATGTGCACAAATCTATGGGGCCGGATGGGGTACATCCTAGAGTGCTCAGGAAAATGGCAGGAGTGCTTACCAAGCCACTGTCCATCATTTATCAGCTGTCCTGGCTGACTGGGGAGCTCCCATCTGATTGGAAGTCAGCCAGTATAACTCCCATATCTAAGACGGGAATGAAGGATGATCTGGGAAATCACAGGCCTGTCAGTTTGACTTCAGTGCCCGGGAAGATGATGAAGCACTTCATCCTGAGTTCTAGTATGCAGCACATGCAGGACCTGGTTAGGTGATCGAGCCCAGTCAGCCTAAGTCTATGAAGGGCAGGTCCTGCTTAAAAATCCTGAACTCCTTCTATGACAGGGTGACCTCCTTGTTGGTTGAAGGAAAGGCTGTGGATGTTGTGTACTTTGACTTTAGTAAGGCATTTAACACTGTTTCCCACAGTGTTCTCTTAGAGAAATTGACTGTTCTTGGCTTGGTTAGATGGTTCAGTCCAAAGAGTCGCAATCAATGGAGTTAAATCCAGTTGGTGGGCGGTCATAAGTGGTGTACCCCAGGGATCAGTACTGGGACCTCTCCTGATAACATCTTTATTAGTTATCTGGATGAGGGGATAGAGTGCACCCTTAGTAAGCTTGCAGAAGACACCAAGCTGGGTGGAAGTGTAGATCTGCTTGAGGGTCAGGAAGTTTACAAAGAGATCTAGATAGACTGGATGGCTGGGCCAAGGCCAGTTTCATGAGTTTCAATAAGGCCAAGTGCTGGGTCCCACACCTGAGCCACAACAACCCCCAGCAGTGCTACAGGCTTGGGGAGGTATGACTAGAAATCTGCCAGGCAGAGAGGGACTTGGCAGTGTTGGTTGACAGAGGCTGAACATGAGCCAGCAGTGTGCCCAGCTGGCCAAGAAGGCCAATGGTGTCCTGGCCTGTATCAGGAACAGTGTTGTCAGCAGGAGAAGGGAGGTGATCATTCCCCTGTACTCAGCCTTGGTGAGGCCACACTTTGAATACTGTGTCCAGTTTTGAGCCCCTCTCTCCAAGGACATNGAGGTGTTTAAAAGACAGGTGGATGTTGCACTTAGGGAAATAGTCTAGTAATTGATAGAGCTGGGACAAAGGCTGGACTAGATGATATTAAAAGTCTCTTTCAGCTGAAATAATTCCATGATTCTATATTGTGGTCTCAGAAGAAGCATTTGCAAGCTCCCACAAGAGAAGCAGAGGTGTCATATCTGCCTGGCCATAGCCGGCAGCCAGTGAGAGAAGGGGTGTGGCTGAGCAGCCCAGAAATAAAAGAGAATCTATGGCCAAAGTGAAGCATTTTAGCGTAAGCTTTCCTGAAGCCCAGCTTTCCTTGAGCCTTTTAGGAACATTAACTACTATATGAGATTCTGTGATTCTTTGACGTGTCAGTCCTTGGGAGGCTTGTGCTTACTTGAAGAAGGTAGTTTTGGTGTATCAGCTACAGCCTGTAACAATGAGAGGATAGGAGGTAGTCTGGGAGAAGCAGTCACTTGCTGAGATGTTTGCAGCTCCATCATGCTTGGTGCCAGAAGTGGCAGTGCCAAATGGCAGAGATCTCATATTGCTTTACAGTTTGGCACCTGTCTGGCAGATACTTCATCCTCTTGACAAGAGACCTCCCTGCCAGGCAAAGCAACAAAGAGAAGCTTGCCATCATATTAACTGATTAAGGTGAAACTGCTGTAATAAATTGGGTGTCACTCTAATTAATGGGTTAATGTGAGCCTCTAAATTAAAATTTTGATGGAGGGAATTAGAATAACCTCTGGGTGAACTTATTCAGAGCTATCTGCTGAGCATTGCATTAAGAAACATAAAGCGTGGGTTGTGAGCACAGATGAAAGAATGTCTTGGGTGGGAGCACTTGGGAAATGAGGGAAGAATTAAAAGAGACAACACAAATTACTGAAGAAGAGAGTTTTCTTGCCTCTTAGCTCCCACTCCATCTTGAGCATTAAATTCCAGATGTTCCCCACTGAAAATCTCCAACAGATGTCCATCCTCAAACAAAAACCTGTAAGTAGGCTGTTGAATAAAACCTGAGGCTGTTTCGCAGCGTGACTGAGGATCCTGGTTTAATCAAACCAGCAAAGATGTTCTCAGATACCTCTCTTGCCATTCATTGTAATTAAAAACACAATAACAAAACCTCAGAAGCTGTTGCCTCTTGAATAAAATAGGGCAAAAATTCACTGGAGACTAGGAGAAATTGTTCTTGGTTGGGAGGTAGGAGTTTTGTTTTCTTTGCTAGCTAGACTTCTTTCTTTTAAAGTTATGCTTCAGTCGAAGTAACGGCTATTAGTTTACAGACTCTAAAGAGCAGATCTGAATGGCAATAAAGATAGCTTCAGTCTTTCAGCAACAGGTTGAAAGGCAAAGATGGAGACACAGGAAGGCAACTGTATTGGGATATTAGATGCCATATGACAACTGCAACAGTAGCCTGCTCCAAAAATGCCAAGATTGTTTATTCCTAACCCAGTGCCTGAGTAACTTCTTTAAATACTGTACAAGGGCTCAGGCCTCATACAATTCCTGGCATGGCATATCAGAAAGGGTCGTTTCAGCCTCTGTCAACTGAGTCCTTTCTTCCTTGCCTGTTTCAGAGTTCTTCCTCCTGGCTCAGTTCTCCTCCAGATGTCAAATGTCTACTGCTCTTTAGTCTATATTAGTTCAGCCTTAAACACCCATTAAATGTTCTCCTCTCTCCCATTCTTAGTCATCGTGGTTTCCCACACCCACTAAGAAACATGTCAGTCAGCAAAATGACACTTATTATTAACCCTTCTCCTCCCAATGGAAGGGTAATGTCAAACCCTAACTCTGTATAGAAAGAGTCCGGAGAACATTGATAAAAATACAGTTTTTGCACTTTCTACTGACTATTTTGAAAGGCTGCCATCAGTTTACCTTTTCTTTCCTCTATGTAAGAGGAAAGTAAGTCTGCATCAGTAATAGCAGCAATGCTTTCTGAGGTTTCTGTTGTGAGCGACACTGCACACTTTACAAAGCAGAGCAACAAAGTTGAAATCAAAATGGTTCCCAACTGCAGTACTGTGAAGCAAAAGTCTGAGGTCCCAAATAGCATTTCAAACCTAATTTTACCATTTATGTGTTGAATCAGGATTATGTTATTCTTATGCTAGTCGGGATTTTTTTGTTTATTGTTTCATGTAGGGCTTTATGTTTCAGCAGAGGGCACTGTGACCTTACTTAGAAAGATCTGTTAATAAGGCCGTTTGAGCACCAAAAAAAAAAAAAAAAAAAAAAAAAAAAAAAGATTATACCATTTTTCTTCCACGTCAGTCCTTAAATGACATGGTTATATACATGGGGTTTACTTATCCATTGTACTCATTGCCTTATCATCATGGCTAAAAGAGAAAAAAGCCACTTCCTGCAACTTTAAAAAAAAACAATCTTACTTTTCTGTAGAGGTACATTAACAAAATGAAGGCTTGGATTTCTTCCCTCTTGAGTAACATAGTACAGCCTCTGGTGTAGGCATTTTACCAAAGACTTTACAGCAGCTGCTGTATCAGAGGATAACAAAAAAACCCCTTCAAAGCACCCAGACCTCATGGATGAGTACAAGTCACTGAAGCACAATCTGCTTCTCTGTTCACCGCCACCAAGAAACAGCAAAGGCACCAAACCCACCTCCAGTGTAATTAAGCCTAGAGGGGATCAGGACAGACAGTGGGCATGCCCTTGCCCTGACCAAAAGTGTACAGGGCTCCTGTGAGGCTATCCCCACTCTGTCAAACAGTGTGAGCTGAACAACTCCTGTACCAATAGCAAACAAAGATGTTGCTGTCAGTTGCACCTTTAGTGATGCATTTCATCACTGCTACAGAGAAAATTGCAATAAAAGGGTAATAATAGGAGGAGATCTTTCACATAGATCAGTTTAGATAGCTGATAATATTCCCTAAAAGATAAATTGGTCATTCTTTCAGGTGTATATTTGCAACTATTAACAAAGACAAGGTCAGAAAAGAGACCAATGTAGGCTAGTAACTGCTTCCTTTATGTTTTCTGCATAGAGATTATATCCAAAACTTTCAGCTGCTATTTTGTTCAAAGGTGGTAGCTGTGTTCCTCACAGGTCATACATGACTTAGCAGGAGCACAGGGTTACTTTGAGCTGCCCAGCTACAAAAGCTTATTTAAGATATCTCTGATTGCTTTTGGTGTCAGCATATATCTGAGGAAAACCAATTTGTCTTTTCAGAATCACCCTCTTCTTTCCCTTCCTCTCTCGCATTAAACCTAATGCTTTTGCAAAGCAGAGAGATGAGCATCGGTCAATTGTTCTTCAGCCTGCAGGACTATAATCCTCAGTACTCAGAGGTGCTGTGATGCTATTATTTTCTGTGATATGACTCACTCCTTATAGTTGACCACCTGGTGTTGGTTGTGATCCATTTACATATTGCTTCTACTAAAAGGCCTCTGGGAACATGAGAGTGCTTGTGATTTACAGGTACAAAAAGAGACCTTTCCCATGAACAATGTTGTAGAAATCTGCTGTGCTGGAGTCAAACATTGTGAGAGTTATTTCTAGCACCCACCCCCCCCTCCCCCTGCCTAGTTATTGTGTGCCCTTGGGCATAACACATACCTGACAAGAACAATCGTTCTGCATTGTTTGTAGTCAAAAGTTTGTGGCAGAATTGCTCAACACCTTGTTGTCAGGCTGTCCTACCAGAAGCTGTCAGCAGGATCCCTCTAATGAGACAGCCATTTCTTCACATCGTGTTAAATAGATCTACCTGTACGTAAAAAGCCATATGCCATGCAACACTAACCTGTAAGTAATGCTCGTTGCTATTCCACCCACAGCATCCACAGGAGGAACTGCAGCAGTTCACTTTCTCTGACCTTTTCTGTGTCTTTTTTTTTTTTTTTTTCTGGGTAAACATGACAGCTGAAGCTAACAGGGACGCTCTGTGACAATGTGAGAACAATGTCTTGTTTTTTACTTCTGTTTTTTGTTTGACATGTTACCACCCTTGGTGCTTTCAGAAGATTGACTGGTCTCACAGTGTAGCTCAGTTTGCCTGGTACAGTCCCCTGCTGCCCCTCCAAGCAACAACCTCGGTGGCCACTCTGGCAGGATGACAAAATCAGGCAACTTCAAAAATCATACTGATTGCAGCATTGGTCTGTGTTTCCAAATGATGCAATTCCCATCCTGTTCAGAAACCTCTCTGCTGTGTCTTGTTGCGAGTCTGTAAGTAATGCTGGTTTCTAAGAAAGCAATCTCGCCTCTGTATGCTGAACAGTTACAATATAGATGACACTCTTTTAATTGCTTTTTGTCTTGTGAGGTATGCAAAGAAAACCTACCTACTACACTGCCTTTCACCTACCACCCCTAGGCTCAGATAAAATGGGAGGCATAGAAAAGAAGGTTAGATGTTTCACTTTTAAAGAAAGTTTGAAATGATTTAACATTATGGCAAAGAGAAAGAAGAAAAGAGACACACTGTGTACCTGTATTGGCTTGAAAATGAGCAGGTGTCTACCATAGTGATGAGAAAAAAACAATAGCATGAGTGGCATAAGCATGTTTCTTCATGTGAAGATAGAACTTATGCAGCCAAGTTGTCAATTAGATCTAAGAATTTCTCAACTATTTTTTTTTCAGTTCAGTTCTAATAATTTGTGGCAAATCCTTTGTAACAGAAATGAGTTAGCACTCCAGTCTGCCAGTGTAAATAGCATTTTGGTCACCTTGCTTTTCTTGTGGGCTATATTGCAAATTGCACTCATGAAAGCACAGCCGTGTCCTGTCAGCCTTCAGCAGGCTGTGGAAAAAATTGACTTTGGTGTAGTGCCGTTTCATGGAGGTGTGTTTGAGAGGACCACAGTGAAGATGAGCAGCTGTGCAGAGCAGATGCTGGAGAGGTGGCAAATACTTGTGCAAGGTGCTTTGCCCTATTGGCTGGAAGACCACTGCAGGGGCCACAAGAAGGAGCTGGTGGGAACACAGTGAATTATGCTGCTGGTGGAGCTGGCTCTTCCCAAGCTAGAGCAGGGTGTCCAGATGCCTTCAGGGCAGGTCACTCTGCACTCTGTGACCAACAGATGGGCATGAAACCTCCCCTCAGCTGCATGCTTGTGACATGCTTCTGGCTCAGTCATGGGCAGATAAAGGAGTTCCCACAGGGCTGAAGAGAGGGCAAGGAGCCAGCAGTGAGGATGTTAAGGAAAAAAAAGCTGATCCATTGTTCCCCATTGGGTCGTTTCCTCTGACCTTTCTCTTAATGTAATCTCTCTTACTCCTGCAGACATAGTATCTCTCCCAGTGTCTGTTCTAATTATATTAGTTATGCTGATGACTCTGAATACCACCAGAGCCAGAAGACAGGAGATAGACTGAAGCTGCAAATGTGACCCTCATCTGCAAGAAGGATCAAAAGGAGGATCCCGGGAACTACAGACCTATTAGCTGGCCTTGGCAGTCGGGAAGGTTATGGAACAGATTACCTTGAGTGTCATCCTGAGGCACATACTGGATAATCAAGGGTTCAGATTCAGACAAAATGGCTTTATGAAGGGCAGGTCCTGTTTGACCAAGCTTCAATGAGAAGATGACTCAGTGGATGAGGGAAAAGCTGTGCATGAGGTCTCCCTGCACTTTGGTTAAGGCCTTTGACGTAGTCTCCCACAGCATCCTCCTGGAGTCACTGGCTGTCATGGCTTGGATGGATCTGCTCTGTGGTGGGTGAAAATTGGCTGGATGGTCGGACACAGAGAGTCATAGTGATGGAGTTAAATCCAGTTGGTGGCCAGTCACCAGTGGTGTTCCTCAGAGCTCAGTGCTGGGGTCTGTTCTGTTTAACATATTTATCAATGATCTGGACAAGGCAATCGAGTACACCCTCAGTAAATTTGTAGCTGTGAGGGTGCATAGAACTACTTGAGGGCAGAAAGGCTCTTCAGAGGGAGCTGGACAGGCTGGAGTGACAGGCTGAGGCCATTTGCATGAAGTACAACAAGGCCAAGTGCCGAGTACCGCACTGTACCCACAACCAACCCATGCAAAGCTACAGGCTTGAAGCAGAGTGGCTTGAGAGCTGTCTTGTGGAAAAGGACCTATTAATCAACAGCCAAATGAACATAAGTCAGCAGTGTGCACAGGTGGCCGAGAAGATCAATGGCATCCTGGCCTGTATCAGAAGTAGGGTGTCCAACAGAACCAACTAAGTGATTCTCCCCCTGTACTCAACACTGATGAGACTGTATCTCAAATACTGTGTCCAGTTCTGGGCTCCTCACTACAAGAAGGAAAAGATGATTATCAGAGAGAGTCAACATGGATTTACCACGGAGAAATCCTGTTTGACCCACCTGAGAGTCTTCTATGAGGGCATAACTGGCTGGGTAGATGAGGGGAGAGCAGCAGATATCATCTACCTGGACTTCAGCAAGGCTTTTGATGATGTTTCCCATAACATCCTCATCAGAAAACTCAGACACTGTGGATTGGATGCGTGCACAATGAGGTGGATCGAGATCAATGGCACAGAATCAAGTTGGAGACGTGTGGCCAGTGGAGTTCCACAGAGATGGGTTTTGGGGCCAGTCTTGTTCAACAGCTTCATCAACCACCTGGATGAGGGGACAGAGTGTACCCTCAGCAAGCTGGCTGATGACAGCAAACTGGGAGCACTGGCTGATTCCCCAGAAGGCTGTGCTGCCATTCAGCGGGATCTCGACCAGCTTGAGATATGGGCAGAGAGGAACCTCATGAGGTTCAACAAGGACAAGTGCAGAGTCCTGCATTTGAGGAGGAACAATCCCATGCAGTGGGACAGGCTGGGGATTGACCTGCTGGAGAGCAGCTCTGCAGAGAGAGATCTGGTTGATAATAAACTATGGGCAAGCAATGCGCCCTCGTGGCCAAGAAGGCCAATGGCATCCTGGGATGCATCAAGAAGAGTGTGGCCAGCAAGGTCGAGGGAGGTTCTTCTCCCCTGTCCCTACTCTGCCCTGGTGACTCCTCATCTGGAGTCCTGTGTCCAGTTCTGGGCTCCCCAGCTCAAGACTGACAGAGATCTCTGGAGAGATTCCAGCGCAGAGTCACCAAGATGGTGAGAGAATGGGAGCATCTTCCTTATGAGGAAAGGCTGCAGGAACTGGGGCTGTTTAGTCTAGAGGAGACTGAGAGGAGATCTCATTAATCTTTATAAATATTTAAATAGTGGATGTCAGAAGGCTGATGCATTCCTTTTTTCTGTGGTAGCTAGCAACAGGACAAGGCATAATGGGATAAAGTTGGAACACAAAAAGTTCCATTTAANTAGCATTCTATGATTCTGTGACATTGAGGTACTGGACCATGTCCAGAGACAGGCAACAAAGCTGGTGAAGAATCTAGAGAACAAGCCTGACGAGGAGCAGCTGAGGGTGCTGAGCATGTGTAACCAAGAGAAGAAGAAGCTGAGAAGAGCTGTGATCACTCTCTACATCTACCCAAAGGTTAGTTCTAATGAGATGGGGGTTGGTCTCTTGTCTCCAGTAATGAATAACAAAACACAAGGAAATGGATTTAAGTTGTGCTAGGGGAGGTTTAGATTGGAGACTGGGAAGAACTTTTTCACCCAGGGGGTTATTAAGTATTGGAATAGGCTGCCCAGGAAGATGAAGACATGACTTCGAGATATTCAAAAGATGCATAGATGAAGTACTGAGGGATGTTGTTTAGTTTGGTGGTGGGCTTGGCATTGTGAGGTTAGTGGTTAGACTTGATGATCTTAAAGGTCTTTTCTAACCATAATGATTCTATGAATTCATTTAAACTATCAATCCTGTTTGATTATTTCCTTGCAAATGGTTTAAATTTCTTTTTCATGCCTTAATGTTCTTCCCTTTACAAATATTGCAGACTCTGTGATCACAGCTAGGTTTTCCTTTAAAGGTGGTGTAAGGATGTTATTAGATTGCAGTTATATATTTTGCAATCACTTTTGCCTAATTTAGATCTGATAGGTGTGAAAGTGATTCACCCTCATGCTTAACATTTGTGGTGGTATCTCATTAGAATTTGTGCTCAAATCCACAAGTTCTTGCTGATTTCTTTTTGGTTTCTCCTCCTTCTCTTACCATCTCTTAATACAGTTCTGCAGGTTTTTGTTAGCCCACTCAACAGTAACAGATTTTTGTAACATCTTCTGCTGTGTACACACAGCAAGTCTAGCTATTAGAAGTTGTCTGGATGATAACACATACCTTTCATTCTGTAAGATAAAGAAAGCTAGCTGGAAATTGCAAACCTCTATTCTGAATGCAGAGATTAGATAACCAATGATTGCAGGCCCTGGATGAGGTGACTTAATTCTCCAAGCAGAGATTTGCTTGTCTTAGTCTAGGCAGTATAGAAGGCAACCAAGACTTTATGAAAAATTGTGACATATGAACACTGGTTAAAGAGAAGAGTCTTCTCTGTGCTGAGGTTTGGAAAGTTTGACCTGAAAAGAGTGACGTGGTAAGGAGAGTAAAATTTTGAGCCAGTCCAACAGCAGCTGCTTACACAAGTATGTCCTTCAGACTAGTTTACAATCTAAGCACATATTTGACCCAGCAGGCAACATTATATTATAAACACCCTCAAACGCAGTTTAGAGCCAAGAGTAGCATACTATGTTTACCTCAAGACCTAGCTTAGTTACCCTGCAAGGCTGATGGCATGATCATGCTCCCAGCATATTCACAAAGAATCACAGAACAACTGAAGTTGGAAGGGACCAGTAAAGATCACCGAGTCCAACTCCCTGCTCTTGGCAGGACTACCTAAAACCAAACCATATGCAGAAGTGCATTGTCCAGACAATCCTTGAACTCTGACAGACTCGGTGCTGTGACCAGCTCCCTGGGGAGCCTGTTCCAGAGACCCTGCTTAGTACTACCAGGATCTGACAGTGTCGGCATTTTGATAAAAGCATTTGTATGGGAAAGGTGTCCATTTTCACATGTGGTGCCTAGTAACAGCTCTGTTTTTCACTTAGATGTTCTTGCTTCATAACTACTAGTTTTATATTGCAGCATGAGTTTTGATGGTTGTCTTTACAAGAAGAGAACAGTTACAAAAGTAGTTATGACAAAACAAGTGTTTTTAAACTTGTTATTTTTCTGCAGGTAGGAGCTACTGTTCAGCTACTGAGATACTGTCCATAAGACAGAGTAAAAATGAATGCAAATTTATAGATGTTTAAAGGTAAAAATGTGTGCAGAATCCTTGTGGTAACATAGTGCTCACACACAGCTGCTCTTCTGGGCCCTCATTTTGCTCAATTTGAAGTATCATCAAATTCATGAAATTATCTTCTTATATATGAGATAATTACATGAAAGCTTTTGTATCCAAACTCTCATTTTATTCCTTTGCTTTTCTCTGTTATTCTCAGTTCTCATTTGTCACATATCATACTGCCGAGGAAACTTCCTTTCCTGAAAACAATTTTTTCTGTCACATAGCTCTGCATCAAGTAAATACATTTCAAATGGGGATTTGGGGGGAAAATTGTTTTGAAGCAAGATTTATTTTTTCATCAAATAACTTCAAGTTTTTCAAGTTAACCACACATATCACCATTCAATTTCCCCTTTTTATGTTGGACTTTCTATGTAATTGAATTTTTCTTATCACAACTTAGTTCTGGGGAACTTAACCGAACAAATAGTTTTAACTTTTTTCCTTCTTTATTTTGATTCTTGTCCCTTTAGATTTATCTTTCATTTTTTTTTGTTGTTCCTTTCTCGTTTTCAAAAAGTGACCTAGAGACAAAATAGGCTTGCACAGAAGAGTTCGTTCTATGCCTAAAAGCTGACTTACAGACAAAAGTGTTGGATTGCAGATTGTGCAGCTATTTGCAACAGATAAGAATTGCAAAGGACTGTTATCACTAGCATGCTGCTAACTGTCTAATCTAACCTAATCAGCTGCAGTACTGATGGAAGGCACTGCTTTGATACTTGAACAGGAAAAAGGGAAATAATGATGCTCAAGCCAGAAGTGGTTTAGAAGCTAAATACCTTTTGTTCCCCCCTGATTTCCACAGATGCCAAAGGCAGACATCCTGTGGGCTTTAATGGCAGTGACCTCTGTTCCTTCTGACATTGGTGCTGCTTTGCTGCTCAGCATCTTGGATGCTTTTACCTGCAACCTCACAACTGCTTTTGGCTCACAGTTTCATGCCCTTTCACCCAGCCTGTGGGGACAGTATTTCCTAGAGCCTCTGGTGTAATATATGTTCCATATTGTTTCCCCACTGCTGTTGGTATGCTGTGGTATCATGGCTTTTCACGTGCTTACCCCTGTGCTGTTATTATGGCAAGTTCTCATGGGAAGTGGTTACCAAGGGCATGAGATTCATTCTTTCCTTTCCCTATCTTGCAGCTGCAGCTCTGGTTTTCCTTTGGAGACCCAATGACATGCCTGCACAATGCTGACGAGCTGTCCAGGCACACAGCACCTGCCCACATCAATGCACACTTCTGGATGCAGTACTGGCAGCTTATGCATGAGCATCCAATGGGGACTTCAGGCAGGGGCTGAGGAGAACCTGTACTGTTAATACAGTAAAGTCTTCTGAAATACTTATCTGCTGCACAAGTGAGGACACCTACACTCCAAAGGATGTTCCTCTGAGAACACTCTACCACTTTTTTCTCTCTCTTCCTGATGTCCTTTTTTTTGCCTAATTTTTATCTGTGAGTAACTTTAACCATTAAAGTTGATTAATGCTACCAGCTACCGACCCTGCCAACACATCTTTATGCATGCCTCAACACATATTGTGCAACATCTTTCTCCAGCTGCTGTGAATCACTGTGAAAAACATTTTTGCAAGAGGCCTTCTTTATACTTTGTAAGAATTTATGCTTATAATGTATTTGTATGGCATGCTTAGTAGACCTGAGCCTGAAAAAGAAATAAAGTTTTTTGAAGCAAAACAGGCCATACCCATCAGAAAGCTGTCACGTTCAAACTTGTTATCTATTTAAATGACACATTGGGCTGTTGCCACCACTGGCTAGATTGAACAGGTTAGTCTGTCCTATCAGGGACTGCAGGTACAGCTATCTTATCCACTCCTTCATGTTTCTCTCTAACTCTTAGAGTGCTCCAATCACAAAGGAGCAAAGAGATTATACATTTCATTAGCAGCATGATGGAAAAACAGAGATTTTCCTTTATGCCTTCAAGTAAGTATTCCAACATATTTTTCTCTCATCATATTCTGTTCTTCCACCATTGATTGCATTCAAGACAGAAAACTACTCCCTTGAAGCCTTTTGCTCCAGTCTGAAGCCTATTCCAGCATTTTTGTTCTTCTCTGAGTTGGCATATCACACATTCATAAATCAGCCTGAAAACCCACAAACCAATGAACTTCAAGATGTTCTGTAATGGCACATGCCAGACCCTTGTAAGGAAAGACATTTCAAGTCTAATGCAAAAATACTGGTGGAAATTTGGTTCTTTCATGACTGTTTAAATTTGTGAAGACCTATGCAAAAGGGAAATGTTTTGATTGGTCAAGGTCATGCTCATGTGGGCCCACTGAAAGACATTGTACATGTACTGATACAGCACCCACCACATTTGCTAAATGAGAGAAAAGATTCAATGTAGAAATTCATGCCTGACATTAGGGCTTTTTTGCTTGCTCCAGGGTTATGTAGACACGTTCAAGGCAGACAGGTTTGGCATAAGAGAGACCTTCAGACCTTGTATATAGTGCAAGTTCCACTGAAATCTTCTTTCCTTTCCATAGGGTCATCAAGTTGAGTGGACAGTTAATGGTATTTCCACCCTTGAAGCTATTAGAGATTTGACAAGCCCTGAGCAAGCTGTTGGAGCCAACCCAGACTGAACACTGGACCAGAGATCTCCTGGAGTGCCTCTATCCTCCCAGGTTCTGTCCTGCAATGGTATTAGCCCTACATTTCAAGTCCTTGTTATTGTGCTGAAACAATGTTCCATCATCAGCCCCTCCTTGTATGCCAGGTGCTCTGGCCTGGTAACTGTTCCAGTGACTTGTCTACGGACCTCTCTCTGCTGCTGCAGGGCCCCAAGCTCCCTTCCCTCAGCTTGATGCCTGCACTCCTGATAATGTTACTCAGTATCTGCTTGGCTTCTACTCGAGTAATTAATCTCAGTGCCACTTACATTTTACAGGATGGGAAATATGCTGTGCTTTCACTTGTCCTGGTGAAAACTTTTGCTATCCAGTCACAAAAAGAAGAGTGATTTGGTTCTGAGTTTTGGAAAGTTCATCATATATTTTCTCGTTCAGAGGATGTATATATAAAACAACCTGATTTCATATAAATGAAAACATACACACACATTGACACACACATTCATGTTTGACTAGTCAGACTTTTTCCCTGAAGTGCAAACATATGCCTTAAAAATGTTGCAGGTGCAGCTATGGAAACCCTTTGGAAACTTGGCACCTTATGCTTAAGTTATTGAACTATCATTTTAGGTAATCTGAACATGTTTATATTGCAGAATACTTACACTATACAGCTCAACACAATTTTCTGGCCCAATCTTACATCTATTTTAGAAGCTCATAATGAATGTTGACATCTTGTGTGAAGGCAGCAGTGTAGCATAGGCATTATGGTCTTTATTTGGCCTAATGTTAGACTTAAAACTTTACTTCAGCAAAAACATGGGGAGAACACATAAAAAACAAGAGTATGAGTCAAAATTTTGCAAATGTTTTCTTTCTAATAATTTTTAAGGAGTAGGAATTGCTACCTTGCACATGACTTTTAAAACAGCTGAATTAAAGTCATCAAATGAGGTTTGTAGGTGCCATTAACTTTTACATGGACCCAAGCGAGCCTACGTACAGTTTTAGAGGAGGGCAAACATGAACTTTCAGGGACATAGCCTTATTTGGAGTCAATGTGAGAGTGAAAAGGTATTTGCTGCCTTTCAGGAAAGCTTTGGTTAATCAGTAGAACTCTTCCTGCAGAGGTGTTCTTTTAATAGATAAGCATGTAGTTTCACTCCTATTTATTTAAGAAACAGTGTCCCTTGTGTTTTGCTACCTGGTAGAGTCTATCCAAGCTACCAGGGTTTTAAATGGAGTGTTCTTCTAGTTTTCTCTGAGGATTTTGGCATTTTTTGTGGTGCTTTTCTTAATTAATTTTACTTTAATGTCATTAATTTTAAACTTAATTTTACTTTTAGTGTTAACCATGGTGCTTCCCTCTTTTCTAAAGATATGAATTAGCTCATTTTATGTCTGAAGCAGGTAGTCTTGCCCATTCAACATCTACATGGCAGGCTTGCCTAGTTGTTCATCTCTCCATCCCTGCCTGATTCCTCATTTTGCCCCTTGCTCCATTCAGTCCAGTTCATGCAGCACTTCTCCTATCCACGACAACAGCCCCAGATGACTCCCCTAACCCCTCATCCTGGTGTATATCTCATGCCTACTGAGCTGGAACCTGTTCCTGGACCATGGTCCCAGGCTCTCTGTGGCTACTGCATGTCCCCTCCAGACAGGCCCTATGGCACAATCTGCACCTCTCCACACTGCACTGCTTTCCTCCTATCACTTTACTCTCATACTTAATGACAGTTTGCTTTCTGTAGGGCTCCAGAGGTTTAGCCTGGCTGCCTAATCCAGCCTTTCCACACGGCGTGCTTAGTGAGTTTTCTTATTTTGATTTTTTAGCACTGCTTTGATGTTACACTTGCCATCTTAAGTCATTTTATGGATGCCAGGTGAAAATATCTATGATCATTGTGGGGAAAAAAAGGGTGACAGATTGAAAATAAATTCAGCATGAAATAGAAACATCCTAAGAGAAATGGCTGATATATTTCTTTACATATTAAAATATTTTCAGATTTACAGCATTTTTACCCAGAATACTCTGTGTCTGATTCTTGTTGCAGATGCAGCTGTTTGCCTTCACTTGTCATCTGATTTTTTTATGCAAAGCACCTGTATTTTCACTAGCATTGTCTAATTTTATCTTTTGTGGTTTTACTGGACATTAGCTACAGTGCTAAGAACGTCTTCTAGTCTGTGACCAGACTCTGGAGATGACTGAGCCATTTCCAAACTGTAACTAGACTTAGCCCTTCTTCAACCATTTAATCAGAAGAACATATAAATGTAAATGAAACATTGACAATATTTATATGCATAACACGGTCATGACACAGTTGATCTCTCATTATACTAGTTTGTTCTCAGAATTTAATACTAGAGGGTACAAATGTGAGGAAAACACAGCATGGAAATCACAGAGGCCACAAATTCTGACATACTGTTACATAAATGACAGTAATCTCCATAACTTTTATTAGCATATCAGATACCTTCTGCATTATCACAATCTGTCTTTTCCAAGAGCTCCACAGCCATAAAATATTTCTGCAGTGGGAGAGAAGGTTCTTAAACATATACAAAGTTGATGGATTCTGAAAAGAAACAGGTAAGTACTCGTAATTAGGTTTTTGCTTTTTTTACAAATTTTACTAATTTGTAATTAGTATAGAATTATGTTTTTAAGGTTATTAAATAGTTTTAAAGGGCTCATTCTCTTCTTCTTAAATGCTTTTTTAGACAGACTGGGTAGCAGCTTAATTTATTAATTATCATCCAGGTTTCTCCATCTATCTCCAAATATTAAGTCAGAGATTAAATGAAAAAAAACCCATTAATATTTTGACTGTAACTGTCCTCTCATTTCTGAGACTAAAAACATTATGCTGAGAACAGATGAGCAGTAAGATATCTGCAATTTGCAATTTCTTGAGGGATGCCTTCCTCCTCTGATGTCAGCCCCTCTGGATGCTTTCACTGTAGTGCACACTGGTGGCAGGTTAGGACAGAGGCTCTGCTTTTCTCAGTGGTATCCTCCTTCTGCCACCGAGTCAAAGCCTGTAGAATTTGAAAGTGATATGATACCTTTCTGGAGGGCTGGAGGTAAGAGTCTATATGTGCCATTTAAAAACAACATATGACCTATCTGGCTCCTTATCCCTTGGTCTAGACTCACCTCTGAAGGTGAGTTACCAAAACAAGACAAGAAATTATTTGCAAATACATTTTGGATTTAAACAAAATGGAAAAAAGTGAAAGGTCATAAGTGACTTGTGTTACCACTCCAAGGAATTGTATTTCCTACTAGCTATATAGTTTGGAAAATTAAGTATATGAGCTGTACAAAGGTCCATCTCTGTTAAAAAGTGGCAACGGAAGTCATCTTTCCAGAGTGAAAGGAGAAAGTGCCTACTTTCTAAATACAACACTATTTTGTATTAAATCTTTTAGCATACATATTTAGTTTGAAAACATTTTAACTACGTTATAAAGAAACAATACTCCCATGCTAACTCTGGGAGAAAGCTGTTTCTGAAGTCACAGAAGGCTTTAGCAGTAGAGTCCTTACTGTAAGTAGGTCTTGTGCATCTGTTCTCCAGTTGAAAGCCCTAAGAACGTAACCAAGCGCTTTCTTTAGGAAAAATGTTAGTGTAAGTGGAATTCAGAACTGCCTTTAGCAAATCTGTATATTTAAAAAAAGAATTAAAAATTATTATTACCCAAGATAAATAAAAAATAAAATTTCCCTTACAAAGGGAAGCACCCAGTTTTTGTCACTAGTCAAGACAGCTCAAGACACCAAACATTTTAAAAATCTTTTTGAAAGTTTTTTGTGCTATGGATCATCCACATGTTGATCACCATAACATGTGAACCCTTTACATTAACTTTTACACTTATTCCGATAACATAAAAATTGACTATTGTTCAGACAAACCTTGGTGATAAGGAAGGAGAGTTTATAGATTATGTAAAAGCGCAAATGGTGGCTATGCATGTTGTATAAATAATTGGTTGAGCTCTCTCATTTCTATGGGGAAGAGGTTCTGCAATAATGGCTCTTTAATACTTCAGTACAAGAAAAGCAGATGAAGTTCATTGAGTGGTTTACTTTGTACAATGTACGTACGCTCTTATGGATGTCTACAAATACACCATATATAGCAATCTTTAGGACATAAAGATTACATACCATACTGACAGTTCTGTACCCAAATAACTAACTCTTAATCCATTCTTCCTAAATGTGTAGTTATTATTCCCCTTCACTTAACTGATGGAGAACCAGAAACAGAGAAGTATGTAATGTATTTCTCTGTAAAACACAAACTTAGAGATGTGACAGACTGAAGATGGGACTTCTGAATCCCAAACCATAGAGTGCTCTTCAGCAACACACATTGTCTTGTATCTCCAGGAAAGTTTGTCAGCAGTAATAGAAGCTCATAGACCAGAGTAATGTCCTGAGAACAGGACTAGCAGTTTCTGAAACGTCTGCTGTAATCTCTGTAGGTCACGCAATGTGCATAGATGGCATTCCCTCCCCACCTGACAGCACGAAAGTGTTGTTGGAGAAACAGTTCAGCTGACATTAACTAAGGAAGAAGCCAGGCACTCTGTCTGTGGAGGGAGATTGGTGCCTTGCAGCAGTGAACCTCAGCTCTTCTTTGATCTTTCACACTCACCCGTGGCTCTGAGCACAACTAGCCTTGGGCAAGGCTCCTAGGAAAACAGAGGGAACACATGTTGGTTGGTCTACACATGGATTTGGGGATATGTTTATGTTGATTTAGAAAGGTCTGTAGCTCTTCAGTTTGCATCAGTGAATTTATATTATCATCATGTGGCTTTCCAACACGATGGGTGATTGTTAATATTCTCTGTTGGAAAATAAAATATGGAACATTGGCTAGCTACAGAATTCCTCCTGCCTGCTGTTCATCTGTTTGCCTAAGATTGCTGCAACTTTTTATGAAAAAGGACACACCTTTAAAGTAAATCTCATCTGGAATATTTTCACTAACCTTAAAGAAAGAAAGAGCAGAGTGGCAGTCTGGAGTTTCCACTGAAACTAACACAGGTGCAAGCATGTTTGGAGGGAAAGGTAAGTTAAGGCCATGTGTGGAAGCAGTACACAGCATTGAATCAATCTATTAGCTTGTCCCATTAAGTTCAGAAAAAAAGACTCAAAAATGCAATTTGCTTTGCCATACTTCCGTAACTTTTTTATATGGAAAACTTGAAGGCTAGAACAAATGCTAAGGTTTTGTTGTTTAGATAGCTAGCAAAATTGACAGTATTACCAGCAGGGCAGGTAAACCAACTGAATGTCAAGAATGCAATGCTGGGTTTTGAAACCATGATAAAGCCTTGATCTTTCACTGCATCTGTTATACATTTTCTCCATGTCATTTCAAAGTGTTCAGAGTAGGATAGAGAGCTGTACCTTCCAGTAAAGTGTTACTACTAGACAGAGATTGTGAGATGGCATGCTGAAGTGACTAGACAGCCTCAAGCCAAGGATACATGGATGAGAAAAGGCGTATGTGAATACTGATATAATTTTCTTTGAACTTGAGAAATTAAACTGTCAAGCTGGGATGAAATCTAAGTATAAAAATCCCTCTTACTTATCTGTCAACAGCACCACCAACACCTTTGTAACACCCAGGAAGACTAGTAGGTTAAACCTTTTATAAAATTGTGTTATTGTAGGGGAAAAAAAAAAAAAGAGTAACACCAACAAAACTGTTGCTTGTATTCATTCAATATTGTATTCATTCAAGGTTGTCTTCTGTTTGATTTTGAACCTCTCCAAAGCTTTATAGTGATTTTGTGTCTTAGCTCTTTTCTCAGCCTTTTCACCATAAAAGCTTCTCCAGCTGACACTTACCTTTCTTTCACACCAGGGAAGACTCAGGTTTTGCCACATTTTCAGTATGCAACTACATGACTTCGTCTGAACACTCAGGACCATTCTTCTCTGTGTAATACCTTGAGCCAGTACCTGGAAATAATGTAATATTTTAAACTTTGGAAATAAAGTGGATTTCTCCTGAAATATTTTATAGTTACCTTTTTTCATCAAGCTTTAGATGTCAAAAGATAGTATATTTTGACTCAGGGCCTAGCCAGGCTTTGCCTCCAAGACTTATCTGCTTTTAGAACAGCAAAGATGAAAGAAAAGAGGAGGTTGTTCTTCACATCTAAATTAATTTCTGCTTTGCTGATACGTAATTTAAGTGTTGTGCTCTCCTGTGAAAGGAGTTTTGTTTTGTTTTGTTTTTTTATTATAGGTAGAACTACATTCCAGTTGCAAACTTTTAGCTAAGTCTGTCTGTCAAAAGCAGAGACTTTATGTTTCAGGATAGAAATGGTCTGTTTGTCATCTTTCTGGCTCCATAGAAGAGCCTACATCACACCTTAAAACTGTCTTCTGTGGAAAGTATTTATTCTGCTTAACCTATACAAAACTTTGTTATTTTAAACAGTAATTGAAATTGCCAACTAACCCTGAAACATTTAACACATAGAAAACATCTTTCTATGTGCATTTATACTTTATACAGCATTAAATGTCTTTTATCTGCATTAACTCAGTCTTATGTTTCTTATGTTTTTTTTAAAACATTTAACAGTATTCCTAGAACACCTTCTATCATGTGGAAAAAACTGCTGAATTTTAGACTTGTTAAAGCAAGTAGCTTCGACCTAATCATTCACAACAAGGTTGCAAATGGATGACTTACATTGGACTTCAGAACCTGTGTGTATGTGTGGCAGAGAAAGTGAAATTTATAGATTAAAACTTCCCAAGAGTAACAGGCAAAGCCAAAGACCTTTGTGTATCTGGAGGCCTGAAGGAAAAATTGTTTTCCAGAAGCATCAAAACCATGTTGTCAGGAAACGGCAATGGGAGCAGGGTACAACAGCTTTGCCTTGCCTCTCTTTACTCCCATAGTGTCTTCCAGTTAGCATAAGGGGCCTGCAGAAATACTGCTTGTGATATCTAAGTAAGTTTTCAGTTCATATTTTACTACAGCCCAGTAGCCTGTAAACACTGAAGTGTCTGCAAATGCTTTTTACTTTTTATATGGGAGCCATTTTTTTTCCCTATCATTTACATTCTTAGCTGGAAAAAATCCTTGCCTTAAGTTTTTTGGTTTTGTTTTTATTTTCAAATATGCTGACAGCTGGTGTGATTGGTTAGTATTTATAAATTATTCAGAGCTGCATATCACACCTATGGAAGTGTTAAATACAGCTTGGTATAAGTATCAGAGATTCCTTACAGGAAGCTGAATTTTGCTGTCTGACTCAGCAGAAGCAGCCAAAAGAGATCTTGAAGTGTAAGCAGTTTACGGAAGGAAGCACAGCACGTTAAATGTTAAACAAAGGTCTTAGGCAGGAAATACATAATCAAAAGGAAGCTGTTAATAAAATAATAAAGTTGCAGACAAGATACAGTGTTACAGCAGAATCAAATGTGACTGGCTTCTGCTAATCCCAGAGCTCTGGGTATGCTTGCATTTTCAGTGATTATTGTCAATAGCATGACACCAATGAATATGATAATCCCAAACAGGCACAATGTGTCAGTGGCACATAAAAGCTTGCTGTTTCCCCTTCCAAGTTTGATACACTACCCTGTGTTTGATCTTTTGGGGGGAGGAGATAGCTACAAAACCTCTCTTTTTAGAATCCGGGAGCATGAAATCTTCAGCAGCTACACAAGAGAATTTATTACTCTCAAGGCACTCCTGCAGTTAATAAATATGAACATAGATGAGAAAAAAGAAGAGAAGAGAAGAGAANCAGACCTAAAAATTGTTGTATTTGCAGAAAATACGAATATCTCCACAATTTTGTTTTAGTGTCACCATGAGCAAACATGGCATACTACAGGTTCAGTTTGAGATGAGGAGAAAGAGTTCAAAGGATTGATATTGCTTGTTTCAGAAACTAGTCAGGAAAAAAATAAATTTATGCCACTACCTACAGGCCCTGCTCAGCATCAGTTAAAAAAATAAATGTCATTTTCAATGCAAAAATATTTTTTTTCAAAATATATTCTGACTTCTCCTATTATCTTGACCTTGTTTCTTACAAAAACTGTCTTGAATGCTCCTTTCCTGCATCTCTTTACATCTCTACTAGACTTTGAGGAAGAGAGTGCAATTTTTAGATGAAAAGGACTTCTTAATTTTTCCAGTGTATATATATATCCAGAAGGTAACACATTTTTCCTCCAGGGAATCAAAATATATGAAAAAAATTATGGCGAATGCTATTAGTATCATCTCCTTCAACCAGATTAGACAAAATCTGCCAGTACAACTGCTTTACACAGCTGTACTGCATCCAGTGAACCTTCCCTTTGAAAATGCTCACTGTGTGCTCTGGACTTGGCAGAATTTAATCTGGAGGCACAATCCTTCTCTAAAGGCCTCTCCCTCAGAACAATATGCAGTTTCACTAGTTTAGATACCATCTCCAACTGTGAAACTGTGTATTTGATACTTGGTCTAAAAAGGACTCAGCAGCTTCAGATAAGATCTTTCCAGTGTTGCTGTTTCATGTCTTTAACATGTATTTAGCACCTTTACTTCTTTACGGGTGTGTTTTCTGACTCCTTTGGTTTTCCTGTCATGTCTATCCTTGCTTCCTCTTCCTATGCCCCAAAGCCTTTTTTTTCTGCCCTCTCCTTTGACTCCTACTATTCTGAACTCTCATTATCTTTCTCTTGCCTTTGAATGTGTCCAATCTCTGTCAGACTATGTTCCTGTAAGAAGCTGGTGTGCACAGTCCTTCCAGCACTGAGGAAATAACAGAGGGGGTTAGTTTATATTGCAGTAATAAGTTCATTGAGCTATTTCCTTGGAAACTAGGGGACAGGAAGCAAGGAAGGTGGATGGGGTCATGGTAGCAGGTTAAGCTTGCAGGGGGTAATTCACAGATTTGCATTTTATTTCTGAGGTTCCAGTGATTCCTTCTTCATATAAACTATCAGATAGGATTAAAAAGAGATAGGATAAATAATGCATGGTGTTATTGGCTGAAAAAATATTGCTAGAATTCACTTCAAACAGCATACACTATTATATTGTTAGATTTTCAGAGCCCTTCCATTAGTGCACATTTAAACATGTAATATTTTCCAATTAAGTGTGTTGGTAGGAATTATTCATTTTAATAATTAAAGCATTTCCAGAGCTCCCTGAAGGGCGTTACCATGGAGGATTGGACCCTCTGCTGGGAACACTCACAGCATGCTAGTGTACAGTATAGGCCAGCTGCTTAATGTCAGTCGTGCAGATGCATGAAAACCAGTCCTGCGGCACATTAGCATTGGTTGCATATGTCTGTCCTTTCTGTGCCTGTTATATCTGTCAAAGTCAGTTTTTTGGGTAGCTTTTGAATTTTGGGTCTTATGGAGCCTGTATCCTCAGACAGGATGCAAAGCTGCCTGTCTCCCACTGGATGGTATGGTGACAACTTCCTCATATCTTTGGTCATCTTAGCTTGTTCATCAAGGACAAAAGAGAAGGTTTTTATATTCTAGTTGTTTGCTTTGTCTTTCTTGTGGAAGACGGCTAGTTCAGACCATTTATAAGCTGGCATTACCTCTCCTTCTGCTAACTCTCCTTGGCATGCTCCTCTTCTTTAAAAATCAGAAATTAAAGACATCTGCTCCTTGTGGATATTGAAAATCCCATGGTGCACCCTGAAGAGGAGGGTTTGCTGTGGTATCCTTGACCAAGATTCCCTTTTCTTTCTGCTGTGCAGTGCATTGGCTGGATACCAGTTGGCCTGTGTGGCTGTCACCCTCTCACTAGAGATGGCTGATGCTCAGTGTTTGTAAGTGGGCACATGAAATGAAACAGACAGACCGCGAAGTGCTTTAGAAACAAGAGGTATGATACAAAATTAAGCTTCACTGACATCAGAATATCTCCAGCCCATATTGAAAAATGCAAACCCCAGACTAAGTTGAACAAAAGGAAAACTGGCAAACAAATGAAGATGGGAATCACGGGGCTGTGCATCCTCTCAACAGGAAGAGGGGCAAGGAACTGCTTGAGATGTTAAGTTCTTTCAGGCAAGCAGAGAAACTTGGAGGAAGATTTCTTATTTCTTTTTCAGCTAAGCCATACAATTAAACCAATAAAATAATTTACAAGAGACAAGGTGCCACAGAAACAGATGTCAACAAAATAATTTTATTGTTACTACAAACGTCCTTGCAGTACCTACTTCCTTCTCTTCATAGAGAGAAGTCAGATCAGAGTGCTGATATGCCTTTAAAATGTGAAAATAATCCAGACCTCCTACATTGTCATAGTGAATCAATAATGTCATGAAACATTAAGATTTTCTTGATCTGATTTTCAATGTTTATTTCTTACCCTTATAACCTTGGAATGCTTACAGATGAAATTCATAGTTTGTGTTCTTAAGCTGTGATTTTGAGATGGACAAAAGTTTATCAACAGCTCGTAGGGAATATCAGTGGTCAATGCTAAAATAGTTTTGAATAAGTTGGTTTAAAGAAATTCCTTGACATCGAAAGAATCCTTAGAAAAAGAATTCTGAAATCAGCACAATCCCACTGGCAAGAACTAAGAGATTTTTTTTTCCACATTGAAAATATCAACTAATTATATAAAACAAGCTGAAATCTAGTCAAAACATTCAGGGCAATTGTTTAGCCATTTCATTAACAACCAAAAACCAAAGTCTTATCTGAATTTCGGATGAGCTCTTTTGAAAAGCTTGAAAGTTCACAACAGACAGGAAGGTAATTTCCAGCCTAATAGTAACATACCTTTTGGTTCACTTGAAGATTAAAAAAAAAAAGTTTTTCAAGGAAAAATAAATGTCATTGGTCTTTTCTGATGTCTCTTTTTTTTTTTTTCCCCTGGAGAGTGAAAACACAAAATCAGGTGAACTACTTAATGGTGGGATTTGGGATGCTAAGCTATCTTCTCCAGTATTATAACTGATCACTAAAGTGGTACACTTATGTGAGCAGAAATGTGACTATGCCTTTTTGTATCTAACCAGAGACATTGGTATATACGGATTACTCTCCTTTGTTTTTTTTTTTTTTTTTTTCATTCTACAGTTGGCACTGGCTTCACATCTTGATCTCTTTGTGCCTGAGTTGACTGACAGTAGTCAGCAGAGTGCTGCTGCAGCAACCAAGGCAAGTCGAATCTTGGGCTGCATCTGCAAGGCCATTACTAGCAGAAAAAGAGATATGATCAACCCACTTTACTCAGAGCTTGTCAGGCCACACCTGGAGTACAGTTTAAGAAAGATGCAGACAGATTTGAGAGGGTCACAGGAGAGCTATGAAAAGTATCAAAGGGCTCAAGGGGGGCGGGGGGAGGTGTACCACACTGCAACATTATAGTACTTAAAGGATGAATAAAAGAGGATGGAGACACTCTCTTTTCACAAGGACCCACACTGAAAAGTCAAGGGATGACAGGTAAAAGTTGTACTGGGACAGGTTGCAGCTCAACATAAGAAAGCATTTTTTTGTGAGGAGAACAACCAAGAACTGGAACAATCTCCCCAGGGACATGATGGAGTCCCCATCGCTGGAGATTTTGAAGACACAATTGGACATGATGCTAGTCTAGGCAACCTTTCCCCAAAAAAATTATGCCTCTTCCAACTGGGCTGTGATTCCATGGTTCCATGGTACTGGACAGTCAAAAAATGTACTTAGGTAAATTCACTTGTGGGTTTTTCTGTTGTTTTTTTTTTTTTTTTTAATAGACCAAGCTCAAAAATTCCTCCTGAAGCTTATCTTCTCTTTAAATCATTTCAAAGTTATTTGAGCATGCAGAAATAAATGTAAGTTTTTTAATCTGTGAGACACTAAACGGCCAAGTAAGTGTAAGCTGTATTTGATTCTCTCCTGAATACTTCTTTAACAAAGAAGTAACTGTCCGTAATTTTGCATAAAAGGGTGTGCTCACCTGCATTACATTGCCATTTGGTAAACTGTTAAGAAGATGACTCTGGGAAGTGTTGGTAATTAATTCTTCATGTTCTCTGTGTTCCCTAACTTACCACTGACATCTGATGAAAATATTTTGAGTAATACTGAACAAAGTAACAGTCAGTAAAACTGGCTTAAAATCATTCTTGTTTACAATTATTTGTACTGCCAAAATGACGTTGCGTTTACTGATGAAGTACTTCAAGCACCTAATGTTGCTTGTACATTGCAGCTTCAGCTTTGAACACTGATTGAACAATTGATTTCCACCTTCTCAGTGAAATGTCTTGTGCAGTGACATTTGCACAGTTTGTAACAGGGACCTCATTCAAGACAAATTGGTTGAACTATGATGGAACTGGTATAAGGGAGTCAAACTAGGGGTGAAAAGAAGCAATTGCTTTGTAAATTTTATAAAAGATAATCCACAAAGATGTTCTACTTGTTTGACCTCCTCTGCTATTACACTGAATACTGTTACCTGTTTCAGAGCTACTTCTTAAGACAGTTCACACTGGTGTTTCTGAACTGACAATGCAAGGTCACAGATACTTGGTCTTCTGTCAGCCTCTTTTCTAAAGGGTGAGCACGAGGTGGCCTCATGACAGAAAAGCCCAGACTAACATCACTTAGGAAGTCAAGTGTTGTTAAAAAGTGTGGTACAGGAGAATAAATGAGAGAGATAGAAATGGTCCTGGTCAGTGGGCAGCTGAGTAATGAGACGACTAGCTGAGTAATGAGACGACTAGCTGAGTGAAACAAAGCAGCAATCTCCCAGACACGGATGGAAACCAGAGGTGGATAACCAGCCTTCTTCGGAGTTGAGGAGCCTACTTCTGATACGTCTCACAGACCAAAATGAAATGAAATCAGATTCTTATCTATCAATTCTAATCAGAAGACCTTGCTACTATTACCACGGCTGTCAGGCTATGGTCTTCTGGCACTGTATCCTCTTCCTGTGCTAGGTGACCTCACCCAGCTCAACATACTATAGGCTGCTCCCAGAGCTGGAACCAAAGGGATTTCAGTTCCTCTTGGCTCAGACACCAGCAGGTTAAACTGGAAAGACTGACAAGCTTAATAACTCTCCAAGCTCTATCTGGGAAGAATTAACCATTTGAGAAATTGTTCCTGATCCTCTGAAGTTCAGAGCACAATATGTGAAGGCAAGTTAACACTAGTTTCACTGCTTTTGCCATAATCCATCATAGCATAAACTGCAGCCAACGAAGGATAAATTCCCCAGGAGCTAAGTCTCTGATCATAGTGCCAGTTCTAATCCCATAGGAACTCTATATCTGCCACTAAGCTTGTACCTGCTGTTGGTTTATAGTTAGTTCTTCAGGCACATGAAGATACATAGACTGTGACTAGACTGAAACATGGACAATAAACACACTTAGTGGCTAATAACAAATTCAAACATTTGGTAAAGTCAGGTATGTCCCTACAAACATTTTGTATATATGAGTTTGTCCACTACTCTTAGACATAGGTCAGAGGTCCCTCTGGAGTCCTGGATCCCGAATCCTACATGGGATTTCTTCTCCAATGTGCAGAATCTCAGTTGTTCCCTCTGTTCCTTCCACTTTATAATTATTTCCCTTTTGTAATTAGTTGCACAATCAAACAAGACTTCTGTACTAGGAAAACACCTCTTTTCCTCCTCTCTTTATCACTTCCTGCCTTGTAAGGCTGATACTTAAATCTCAAGTTTTGTCAAATTTGAAAAAAAAAAAACCACCACTTTTTGGACAACAGTTTTTCTTGAAGCTTCACCTGTCCTCTTTTCACCAGCTTCACCTCAGTGGGAGACTTTCAAAAGTGTGAGTCTGTGTAGTTGCAGCTTGTGTGAATGCCACTGTGTGGGAGAAGTTAAAGATGAGAAATTTGTGTTCTGACCAAAACAAACTTAAGGACCTACTGCATCAGTTATTTAACAGGCCAGTAAGAGAACCTTAAAGCCACTGCCCACTTTAGTCTCTTTCACATCAGAAAGATGACAGTGGGACTGTCTGTTGAACAGTAAGAGCAACAAATATCTTTGAAAATATTAATACTGGGGGAAACTGAGAGAAGGGAGACAACCACTCACGCTAACAAAGAAAACTTGGCCTCATTACCAGCTTCTAGACTCAAGCAAGAAATTTCAGAAGTTAGTGAAGTTTGGCTGTGAGGGTTCTGAACTAGGTTGTCAGGTGGCTGCCAGAGCTAGTTTGAGGAAGTAAGAGGAGCAAGCAAGAGGCCTTTGTCCAATTAGAGAGCTGAAATGCATTTTTATAATGCCCTTCTCTTCTTGGTATCTTCCCCAGTATCTGACGAGCTCATTAGAACATACATATAGCTGTTACTTACACCTTCCCCCAACTTTGCTGTGCAAATCTGACCTGTTTCTTCTCCACCCACCAACCCCTCCACCCACCTCCAACTGGTTACCAATCTGTGACATTTTTTGCTCATTTGTTACAGTTGTGCAGGCTGGCCCTGCTGTGCATGGAAAAACAAACTGGCTCATTTCCTCTCTGCATTTCTACCCCATATGCACAACATCAACATGGGGCTCTCTCAAACTATATTACTATAGCAACTGGTTTCATGTCTCTCAGACCTAGTGTTTCAGCAGAAGCATTCAATGTTCTGTAAAAGCCTTTCAGCCAGACTTACGAAACTCCTCCATTTGATCTTATTGCTGGGTTTGCTCCTGGAAAACAAAATTCTGAACTAGAGAATCAGTAAAGTCATTGGGTACCTGGTAAATAGAAATATGTATATATATAAAAAAATAAACAGTAATAATAGAATTAGCATATCCTACTTTAAANAGACAGGTTGCCATGCCACCTGATCTAAGTCAACCTGCTTCTGCAGGGGTGTTGAACTTGATGATCTCTAAAGGTCCCTTCCAACACCTACCATTCTATGATTCTTCTATATTGAGTGTTCAAAAATCAAACAAGTTCTAGCAAATCTTTTCAAAGCTACTTTTCACTGGCAATGACTGTACAAGTTATTACAAGGAAGACTCAGGTTTATGAGTTCAGTGGTTTTTTTTTAATTCCAAATCAGCTACTCAGACTAATCGTGTGGATATTTAGTTATGTGATTGCAGTGAATGATTTCTTGAGCACATTGAGGATTAAGCAAAAACATATGTTTGTAGATCCAAGTCTAATACATGATTTTGGAAAAAGCTTTCTTAAAGTGCTTATTGTAAATTAAATTCTTCTGACTCTAGTTGAGTAACTAATAAGATTATTTCAAGGTTTTGCACTCATTGCAGTGGTGACCCAAAGGTTTTTTAACTGGTGAAGGTCTCAAAAGAAAATTCTCTAGAAAACTTGAAACAACACTATGCTGTTCAAAACAACAGCATAGGCTTGTAAAGATGGTAGCGTAACAAAGCTGTAACTTCTATGAGCCAAGCTGACACTGATAATCTTGGCAAGCTTGGGAACAGTAGCAAACTACACAGATAAATATTGTGTATGTCTATTGCTGTTTGGAAAAAGTATGAATACTAGTCTAATTAAAAAAATTATGGAGGAGATATCATACATGCCATCTCCTTGCCTTATGCTACCTCTATTTTGTTATGTTGCTACTACATGTCACTCTTCAGACAGCAGCAAAAGATTTTAGCAAGGTTTATGAAGTTCTGGTGGTGTTACCCTGCTGCTTCCAAGGCAAGAGCCATCCTCATTACAAGCAAAAATAATTTTGACTTCTACACAAGAGTAACTATTCATTCAATTATGTTGTTACAAATTAAATCCAGAGAACAGTTTGCTGTGTCACTGTCTTTCATATTAAATTTCAGTGGCTACACTACAGTTTGGTTGTTTTCATTATTTTTTTGTGCTTTATGCTCCAAAACAAACAGTTTTAAAGTCAGCTCATCAAAACTGTTAAGTGTATAAAAAGTCTTTTAAAAACCCTAAAACATTTACATTTTCTTTCACTGTACTACACACAGACAAGTGAAAACTATTTTTAACATAGTAACGTGTTCACAAAACTTTTGAAACCCAGACATTGCATAACTGAAAGAGAATAATGTAATAAATAATAAAATCAATGTTCTTCTCTTGCCACAACTTAGAAGATTTGTAAAGAGCATCCATTTTGGCAGGATATTTAATTTCTTGGTGTTCATTGATTTTAGACATACTTAAGGTGGTAGCAGTAATCTGTGTTTTCATGTCACAGGATTTCAAGCTTGGACTGTAGCTTTACAATTTAATTAAAAATCTTCATTACTTATTCTTAACAATCTTCGTATCTTTTGTTTTAAAATAAACTAGATTGTAGTTGTTCCTCTCTCCAGGATGAAATCTGGATAAAGGCCTGACTCATACCTGCTGTTTTATTCACATGTTATCTTAGCTGTCAAAACCTTATTTGGAAGTAAATAATGTGAGCGAGATGAAGAAGATGAAGACTCTTGTGTCTTTCCGAGATAATGTCTTTCTTTCTTTTCTTTTTTGTTCAATAGTAATGTGACTTAGAAATTTTAACTTTTTGCTGTAAAAAGGTAAAAGTCCGTGCAAATAGACAAAAAACGAAGGATTCAAGTTTCTTAAATATTTGACAAAAAAAAAAAAAGAAAAGAAAAGAAAAAGACAGAAATGCAGTTGAAATGCTGAAAGCCCATGGATATTCGTTACCTGGAAAGTTTCCTTTCTTTCTTGCCTGGAATGCAAGGTGGCATAAGAATTCTGAATGTACAGGACACTTCAGACAGTAGTTCAAAGTCCTCTGCACACTGAACAGCAAACTGCTCAAAACAGCACTGCCTAAAGCTAGTCAGCAAGAGGATATGGATGTGAACAGGGACTTTCATTAGAGCTTCCAAATGTTACAGTCAACACTGAATAGAGGTGTATACACACATTCCAGAAGGAATTCTTGAAATCCATGTGTGTATACACAGATGCTGCCTGCCATTGGGCACAGACCAGTGGTAAGTGCCTACAAGAATCTTAGGACATGCAAGAGGAGCTGAGAGCCTCACATTCCACTAGGAACAGCCTCAGGAAATGTTCAAGGGCTGCTGGGACCAGGGGATAGTTTGACAGAACAAGTGTAATGCTGCAAGAAGGTGATAAGGCTGGCCGCTGCAAGCAGAAAATTCTGCTCCCCATTACTGTGATTCCTAAAGCTTTTGAGCATTAAGTAGACATTGGACAAAAGATGTTTGTTACAGCATTGATAACAAGCCTTCCTGTGGGGATCAGAACTTGAACCCCTTCCAGGACACCTGAGCTCCCTGCTGCACTGGAGCACTGTCCCTGGTTTCTCTCAGTGAAAACTCTCTGGTCAGCTGTGGTGAAGTGGTTAGGGTGACTGCTGTAAGACAGGGGAAAAGTTTTAGATCCTCTGTAGAAAAGAAAAGAGCTGAGTTTGAACATGTAACAGTTGATCCTGCTAACTGATGCAGTTGTTTTCCTCCTCATCAGCCCTCAGTGGCTATTTTAGATGAGAGCAGCATTTGCCAGTGTGTTCTGAACAGACAAAGGTATTGGTAAAAAGTATTTATCTACAGCCTGAGATATAGCTTGACTAATGGCAGGCATTGCTAAGGAAGCTAGGGCAGAAGTGTTTCTGGCTCAATGCCACAGTCAGGCCAATGTACAAAACCTATACCTGAGGTTCTTGTAGCTTTTTAGTATCTAGAAAGCTTTAAGGCTAAAATAAAAATGGAGGTATTTAAGGATTTTTTTTTCAAGTTTTAGAGACTGTCAGAGGAAAGAATGACAGTTTTGGGGTTTCTGAGCAACTAAATCTTTCATTTTTGATAAACTAAAATGAAATAAATGCCCACATAATTTAAGGTAAAAAAAAATTCTCATCATCGTTATTGCTTCTGCTCAGAGTATTGCTTTACTTCACCAGTAAGTTGTTCAATATTCTGAGACTTGTCTAAATCATACTGAGGCAAGCTTTATTAATACAACTTTGTTGTTCTTCTGCTAACAGTCATTCAAAATGTCTTTGAGCTCTTTCACCTGCTTACAAGGAGGTGAAAGGATCTGATGAGTATGTTGCTTTTGAGGGCAATAAGCAGTGCTTGAAAACAGAGCTCAGGCTGTAGGGGAGCTTTGTCTGCTAGCCTGTGACCCTCAAGATGTTAGAAAACAGCATCTTCTCAGTCCCCATGTGACACTGGCAAAGCTGATTCACTGCGGCCTTTATTTATTCAGCCATAAATAAATAAAGTGAATTGTTAACTAACCACCAACTGTTTTGTTGTAGTTTGCCATTAGTGTGAAAGGCTTGCCAATTTATGCATCTAGCAAGTAATGATACCTACTATGAAAATGGGAAGTTCTTCTCACAAGGGAAAACTCTTATTCCTTCCTGAATTCCATATACAGAGGAAAAGTAATCTATAAATAGACCAAATGAACTCATGTGCCACAACGCCTTTCACGCTAGTTTTAATAATCATGATCAGTGTCATTCATAGATTGTTTTAAGAACCAGCTGGTATAATTATCACTTGCCTTTGAATCCAGCATTAGTACAAGGATTAGAAAATTGATAATTTTATCTCAGGTGACAGGTGGCAAAACTTCTTTCCTCTCCAGATATAGATCATCTCCACACTTAATAAAACACTAGGGCTTACTGCAGGAGACAGCTTGAGGTGTACAGTGTAGTCTCCCTTTGTGCTCCCCAGCCCCACAGGCAGCAATGTCAGAGGGGAGATCAGCTAAAGCCAGTCACGGGAACCTGCGGCAATAACAACATGCAAGAACTCTTAAACTGCTGTGAGGGCTGACTCTTCTCCCTCCACCCCTGCTTTTTCTGCCTCCCTGCTGTAGAAATGCTTCAGTGTTGCACTCTGCTCATAGACTCAAACCTGTCGCATCTCCTGCATCTCCCAGAATGATGGAAAGGCAGCTGGATTCATAGCCATTCTTCTGCAGAGAGTTGGCTGCCCAAATGAAGAATAAACAGGTGAATTTGGTGAGTTTCCCATTCTATTTAAATGTATTGAAGTCATAGTTTATTGGTGATGAATTTTTTTTTTTAAAGTTAATTTCAGATATTTGGATTGCTCTTTCCTAAGTCTCTAGAGACTGTCATGGCTGAGAAACTCTGGAAAGGAAATTTACTTCAATAGCACACCTCTGATACCAGGTGCACTGTGGAGTAAAATGACTGTGAAGCCACAAATGGATGAAAATATCAATCTTTCTGGCTAATACAGCATCAGGGAACTGGAGATATTGTACCATACAGCAATAAGCTGTTTCCAGATCCATTGTTCCAGGAAAGGAAAACAGAATAATGAATGACAAATAGCTTCAGGTTTCTTAAATAAATTGATGCTCTCCCTGGAAGCAAAAATACGAAGTTCAAAACAAACACACAGTTTAATGTAATATAACTTTGTTAATTAATTAATAATATTTAAATATAAAATCAACAAAAGTCACATTTTTTAAGCTATGGAAGAATACTAGTGTTTTGCCTTCTCTATTCTAATTGTTGAATGTTTAATTCATGCACACAGAGTGCATGCCATTTTTTTCTTTGTTACTTGTAGAATTTTTATACTTTCCCTGTAATATTTGTTGTATGGGATGGGAAATATCAAGTTGACAAAATGACACCTTGCTTCTGCACCCTGTTCTGTAAGCAATATGTGAATGACTTCCAAGGGCTCAGTTGAGAACTTCAAGCAAGAGATACTGTTTCTGGATACGATTGAGACATTTTCATCTGGGGTTTTGCTTTGTTATTGTCTTGGACCTCACAGTTCGACAGTCTAAAGAGATTAATTTGTTTTATGTGCAGTAATTATTTTTATGTAATTTAAGTAATACAATAACACAAATTTTCTTGTTCTGTGAAATGTATTTAAATGGAAAATATTAATGTATGACTGAAACTATACAAATCAAAGGAATTTTCCCAGGGAAGGCTAATTTGGAAAGGATTTCTGACTATGGTAAGTGATTTTACTACTTAAAAGATAAACTGTGATGAGATTTGTCTTGCTTCCTACATTTTCCATAATGTGACTATATCAGAATTGTTGGTTTAGAGGCACTGCTAAGCAAGGTAAGTGACAAGAACTGTTGCTTGTCAGTGGTGTTATGGGTGGTGGGCAGAAGGAGCCATCTTTGTCCAGAGTAGTCCACGAGAAAAAAAACCAAACATTGTAAGCAACTGCTGTCACAGCTCTCTGGCACAGAATGCAAGGGTTTGAATGTCAGGTGTGTGGCCTGCTGTAAATATTCAAGTTATTTTATTGACACCATTAAGATCCGGCTGTAGATGACTGGAAATGACAAGCCTCTCACTATTGAAAAAAATCTGGGTCTTTTCCACTTCTGTCTCAGGTTTTACAGCACAAAAGTTTTGAGATGCAAGTGGAAGCAGTACCCAATCTGTCTTACTTGTGTGCAGCATCAGAAGTGGAGATGTAGAGGCTCTCACACTGTAAATTATACCAAGGGTGCTGAAGACATTCAGGAGTGTTTCCCCATAAAGTGAAAAGCATAAGAGCTTAGTTACTGCAACTAAAGGATTCTTAAAAATGTTTGTTGTTTACATTGTAATCTATACTGATATGTCTCTTTGAGAGGAGATGGGCTTAGGAGGAGCTAGTACTGGACATTAAAATGGTTTGTAGCCTTTGGATCTCAAACACACTTCTATAGTAGCTGAAAATTATATATAAAACTCATTTTCAGGATCTTATTTCTAATAGTTCAATGATAAAAGAGAACTTTTTTTAATCCCATTCCCTCTGTGCAATTATAAACATACAAATACCCTTTGAAAGTTGCTGGCTTTTCATAAAGTTGATTTGTGGAGATCTTCTGATACACTTTTTGTATATTTTTGTACTTTCTTCTTTTAATGAAAAGAACTGCACAAATCCAAGGTATCTGGTGATTTTTAAGGTCCTGTTCCTGCTGATCTCAGTGTACTCCACAACAATACTGTTATGTGAAAGGGGTAATAAACTACAGGACAACATCACTAAAACAATAAACACAAGTTCACATGAGAACAAAATAATATAAAAAAACAGGAGAAAATTAAACCAAAAATTGTCCAAGAATAAAAATCCTTCTGAAAGTTGAGATTCCTCTCAGAAAGCCATCAATACATTTTAAAAGAGCTAGGAATGCAATTTAGAAGTTTTAGTATATAATTAAGGATTAATTTTTTGCATGTTTTGCTTCTAGACATTGAAAGTGATAGTTCAGCAGTGCAATGGCATGCTCCCTGTGTCAATTTTATTGCAAAAAGAGCAGATATGGGTGCTGCCTCTACTGCTGTGTTGCACTGCTATATTTTTTAACACCAGTAGTGCAGTACAATATTAATCTGAATAGTAGCAATACAATCTTCATGCACACATACCAACACATTTTGAAAACTATTATTGTTGTTTAAAGGGTACATATTGGAAAAAGCCCTGTTGATGGTATTGTAACAATATTGGCTGAGAATAAAATTTAAATACTTCTGTTTTTGCTTGACATCTCTCTCTTCTATGAGAAGCTGAAGTGTCAAGACTGGCCAGAGAGGACAAGATTTCCCCAGGTGTGACTGCCACAAAAGAGCAAAGAAACATAGGTGTTTCAGCATGATATATCTCTGAAACAACTTTCCACTGCGTGAATGAAGAGCTTTTGCCTCTTAAGAGTGTGATTCAGTAGGTGTCCTCCAGCTCCATCCCTGCTCCAGGCTCACGTTAGCAAGTGGAGAGCTTGCTCCAGAAGAGCAGCCAGCATGGTGCACCTGAAGGAGCACATTTTCAGTACAGTCAGGACAAAAAACATGTGTGAATTAGACATCATAACACTTTCCATTCACAGATTTCAAATGGATGAGTGCCTTCATGAAACAGTACCAGATGAATAATTTTCTAGACTGTGGGCATAGCAGCCCACTTGCTTGCAGGGATTGTTAACACTATCGTTTTCCATCCATCTGGGTACCCATCTGTTCCACTTTCTGACACTGAGCTCTACTGGCTGAAGGATTGCCTCCCTGTTTCTGAAGTGCTCCAGAGGTCGGTGCTGGTGCTGATGAGTTGTGCTGCATGGATCTTCAGTGCATATCAAATCATATACCACTGGAAAATAAATGCTCGTAACAACAGGCTGACTCACAGCTTAGGCTGGAGAGATAAAATGAGGGTGTCTGGGTCAGCAGAAGTTTATTATAACTGAAATCCAGCGGCAGTGACAGGCACATTCATGTGGTGCAGGGGTTGTTTGTTGTCTTGATAAGCAGATGTAAAGTCTCCATAGCATACAGCATCTTCTCCTCACTTCTGCTGTGAATGGCTTTTTGCTGTTTGCGTTGCTGCTTGAGAAAAACTGCACTAACAGAATTAGTCCTAGAGTTGCTTTGATATGGCTGATCATGAATTTGCTTTTGTATGGTCATTAATTACCTTCAGTATAAACGGCATACAGAGTCATAGCGGAAAACACAAACACTTTGAAAGATGCTTATCTGGAAGAGCCAAGTGGCCTTTCTGAAGGGGTGGACACAGGTTATTTGTCTAGACATATAGCATAAACAGACGTACAAGTATAGACAGATGCAGGTGAGTTTTGGTTTGCTTTAAATGAGACCTTCTCTTAAGAAACCATGTACATGAATGGTTTGAAAGGTGTTTTCTTGGATGCATCAAGAAGAGTGTGGCCAGTAGGTCAAGGGAGGTTCTCTTCCCCCTCTACTCTGCCCTGGTGAGGCCTCATCTGGAGTCTTGTGTCCAGTTCTGGGCTTCCCAGTTCAAGAGGGACAGGGAATTGCTGGAGAGAGTCTAGCACAGGGCCACCAAGATGATCAGGGGACTGGAGCATCTGCCTTATGAGGAAGGGCTGCAGGAACTGGAGCTGTTTAGTCTAGAGAAGAGGAGACTGAGGAGGGATGTCATNTTGGAGGTCTTCAAGTCTCGCCTGGACATGTTCCTATGCAATCTGATCTAGGTGGACCTGCTTCGGCAGCAGGGGTTGGACTAGATGATCTCTAAAGATCCCTTCCAATCCTACCATTCTATGATTCTATGTTTTGGGGACTGGTTAGTTTCTATGGAAGAAATACACATTCTCTAAATTCTTCTGGTAAATGTCAAATTGAAAGCATTTTCTAGCTATAATTTTAAATAGGGTGGGTTCTCTCACAACAGCTGGTTATTCTGTCATGATTTGTATTTACTATTTGAATGCAGTGATAGTGTCCTGCTGGAGACTGCATCCAATTTTGGGACCACTCTGAGGTAGGGCAAATGATTATAGAGATGAAGTTGTAAAGCTTTCTCCTCTCTAAATAGATGGGTTTTCTACAGTGTTGTATCTTTTAATGTGGTTAAAATGAAGAGCTGAAGTGTCTGATATGTGAACAATTCCTTTCATTTTTTTCTTGGTGTTGTCCTTAATTTCTTATAGAAAAATATTTAAGAATTCCACAAACACTGAAAGAGGTTAATAGGTTAATGAGAGTGTTGTCTAATTACACTGCCAGACCTTCAATTCATGATCCCAGAGATGCTGCATCTTTCCTGAAAACAGGAGTGGGTTTTTTTGGCTGGTGCTTGCACATAGCTGCAATTGTGACAGGCACCATGTCAACTGTGAGCATCCAGGGAGCTGCTAGCCTTGCTCTGAAACTGCAGCTCACTCTGGGCTGCAGCCACGGCAAGCACACATGTTCATGATCTGGCTTTGCCCTCTGGTGGTCCCCTCTTGAAAAATTCCCCGGGCTCGAGGTTGAAAAGATTGGAGGAAATGACAGGCTTGTGTGATGAATGTAATAGTAAAGATGAAAGGCAGGGAAAGTCTTGCAAACATCAAGAGGCCAAGGAAGATGCAAAGCAGAGTGTGAGACATGAAGGTTCAGTGGTCCTCTGTCAAGGCAAGCCTAATGAGAAGTTTTGCCAAATGCGGTTCCTTGCTGCTTTGAGCAATGCTTTCACATGACAAATGCTTACAACTGAAAAAAACCCCAAATACTGTTTTATTAAAGCTCAGTTCCTTACCTGGTTATGAGGACACACCCCAAGGAGAATCTCCTGTATCTCACCTTAGGGAACTGGAAACTTTATTCAGAAGCATCCTCTCAGTAGCCTTCAGAAAGCTGCCAGTAACACTAATGGGCTTTGATGAAGTACAGCTTTCATTTAACAGACAGAGGCATGTTGAGGGGAGGCAATTCTTTGATTTTTGCCACCTGAGCAGTTTATATGCCAGCAGTTCTATATGTGTGGGAATAAAACTTCTATATCTCTTGAAAAAAAGTGAGATAGCAGCTACTTATAGCCCATAAAGAAGAGACATGCCTATCTGAGAATATAGCTGAGATGTAAATCAGGTATTGAGCAGAAATTAGTATAAAGAGTGATGTGTGGTAGTTTGAGAGAATGGCTGTTATAGGTAATATAAAAATATTTAAAATACTGGGCAAAAGGCTGAATGATGTCTTTAAATAATCCTTTCAAAACACTTTTTTTTTTTTTTGTCAGCCATTTGAATTCTAAATGCTACTCATTTAAAAAACTTGCTTTTCCCCATTGTTGAAGATGAATAAACAATGCAATTCTCCTTTTTCTCCTCCTTAAAGTTTATATATGGGTATTTTTCTCCTTTGAAGAATAAAGAAATATAAAGATGATTAATAACTGCATGAATCTTGACTTGTTTGAGTCCTGCACCTTCTTTTGTGCTGCACTGTTTTGCAGAACGAAGGGCTAGGTTCATAGGATACAAGATGACCTCAGGTGGGTTTTCCTTCCTACATGAGGGCCTTATTGTAGAGATCCTTGTGCTCTGCCAGATGATGTTTGTACCCACATTTCACAGTTCTGACTCTATGTAGAGATGGACATTTTTTTTTTTGGCATGTTTCCTCTTTTTATTCAGGACAAACTCTTTTATGATCAGTGAGCAGACTCTGTCTCCAAGCAGAATGTGTTCAATAAAACAAAGCCATCTCTTTCAAATGCATGTGCTATGTAATGTCTTCATCTTGTAATAACCTGAAAACCCTAGCAGGCACAATATTGCTATTAGCTTCATAAAATCCTTGTCACAGAAGCTCTGGCATACATTCTGAATCAGACACTTAAATGGATTTTAGAGCATTAAGCCTTTTGTGACTCATTAACCTGTTAGGCCAATCCCAGATACAACAAACAAATCTAAGCTATTTCCTCTTCAGGTGAAATAAAGATCTAAAAATACTGCATTTTTGAGTTTGTGAATTTGGGGAAGAGATAATGGTCTTTGTTAATTTTAAAGATTCCCTGAATTATATCAAGTTGTGTTATGATGTGAGCATATCTGTTTGTGTGTCTACAAAGTATGTAAAAGGTAGAAAAACATGCAAATCCCCTTTGGAATGGACTGAAATCTAGTAATCAAAATAGAAGACAAAAACCAAGCATAGGTCTAGGCAATGCGTTATCCACTACTCTAGGTTTTCACCAGAGCTAACTTTTCAAAGTGGAAAGTTTCAGCTGTGGTGTCATAAACCTACATCACATTAATAGTAAACCTAGCCATATTAAATTTCCCAATTTCTATGGCAACAAGTTCTGTGATTTAAACTGTAAGTATTCAGTTACTTGTAGGTAAGTAAAGCACAATAAAACACAGTGAAATGCTGTTAAGAGAAACTTCTACAGTTTGTGCAACTGTAAAGAGTAGCAAGAAGGCTTATTTAAATAAATCTGTGTTTTAAGAGGGAGAGAATTTCGTCTTTCATATAATTTACTGTAGCATTTGGTTTTAAAAATTTGAGTCAAATATGTTCAATGTATCTACTGAAGAACCTTCCAGCAGGCAGATGTTTTTCTAAGTTGTGTCACCAAAAGAAATTTGGCTAAAAGTGCCTGAGACATAAGATCAATTTATGTTGCATAACGCTCCAAAAAGTCCTTGCACCTTTTCTGATATGTCTTTTTTTTTTTTTTTTTTCCAAACCAGACATTTAGATATTTTCAAAACCGAGCCTTTTGAGACAAAGGATTTTCTTGTAAATTGACACTGGTCACGTAGTGTATATTCCAGGTTTCTGCTTTCCTGATGATGAAAGACAATGTTGAGCAATTTAGTTTCTTTTCATTTTAAAATAAATGTGGCTTTTCAAAATATTGACATAACTTGTTGCTATTTTTGAAACTTGTCTGGAATTTGTGAGTTTGAGTGGGTGCTTTTTCCTCCCCTTTTTTCCTTTGCATCTCCCTGTGAGCAGCAGTAAGCTTGTCAATGGTGGTTAGTGGAGCAATGTTACTGCTGCTTTTGCAGAGCCCAGTTGAGACCATCAACTTTGTATCATGTACCAGCAGTCAATTTTAGCTCTTTCTAACACCCTACTAGTAGAAAGGAACTGCAGGTGACACATTCACATCAAAAAACGGAGGGAAAAAAGGTGGAAAAGTTTGACTCGATCTTGTGATTTGAAATGCTAGAAACAGATGTTAAGGGAAAAGGTTTTCTCTCCCACTCCCAGCCCTCACCCCAAAGCATGCAGTGTTTTAGAGCTGTTATTGAGTGAGGGCTAATGCATCAACAACTCAGGCTCGCTGAGAGAGTGGAGAGGATGTGGGTGTCATGGAAACAGCAATCGTCTGGGGATGGGAGGGAGGTCAGAACACCAGCGGATCCATCTACAGTTTTATCCATCATGCAGCTAAGGTTTTATATAGAGGAATCTGTTTCATTAACCATCACAATAATCAGTACAACTTTAATATTACACAGCTACAACTTGTGTCGAAATGACCAAAAGAGTATTAAATCATTGTGTATCATGTGTAACAACTCTTCTACAAAAAAAAAAACAACCAACCAAACAAAAAAACCCCAAACCCACAAGAGATCTTCCAATAATATGAATACCATGTATAGGCAAAACCTAGAAAGAAGAAGATATCACAAAAATATCATTTTCCCTAATAGATAGGATAACTTCATTCTCAGTTTTCTCCTACTTTCCTACAGGATTATTCTGATAACATGGGAAGGAAAGCCATTTCTGGGGCCTTTCACCAGCTTCTCGTCCTCCAACAATCTCACACAGCATTAATCAGTCAATATAGCTTCTGCCTTTGCTTTCCCATGTGTCCTTGAATGTGTCTCTGGTCACTTCTTCTCATAGCATAAAATTTCATGCAGTTTCCTTACAGAAACAAATAAAGGTATGCAAATTTTTCATTTTCTAGATTACTCTATACTAATGCTAGCACTGAGGTGCAGATAGCAATGAAGTAGAAGTGTACTTTCCTAACAGAGCTGCATTCTGTCGTTGAGAGCTTTTTGCAGGCTAGGAGTGCTCCCCTGTCCCAAAGAAGAGCTGCCTCATGCATCACCTAGGAAAATTGGAATAGCAAGGCATCACCTGATTACTGCTACTTTGGTAGAGAACAGGCAGCAGGGCTCACCAGAGAAGCCAGACATCCATATGGTAAATGATGACTATCCCTTTTTCCCTAGGGCAGCTGAAGCTCTAGGACACCTACAAGTGGGTGCAGCTTGACTGCCTTGCTGCAATTTCATCTGCCCAGAATCCAACAATACATAGACTTAAAATTAAAAAAAAAAAACATACCCAGTAACTAAAGACTATTTTGCAACATCAATACATGTGATATAATTGATTTGTAGCATAGGTACGATGTGTAGGGTCCTCACTCTCATAGTTAGGATGATATGTCATTAATGTAGCTCCTTTTTTGCTTCTGTTCCCTTCTTCTGACTGCTGTCCATTTGCTGCTGATTGGAGGTAACAGGGAGAGAGATGGGAGAGAGATTTGCACTTTCCACCGAGGCACATTTCCTCAATCATTATACTCTTTGCTAGCAACAGTTCTATTTCTTATTTAATGACCTGACTTAGGAAGAAACTTTATGGGTGTTTTATGTGCTCTACTCTTTCTTAGATTAAATATTTCTGTTAATGTCTTGCCTCGCATAAGGTTTAATCTGCTCATCAACACAGTGAATAACCAGTGTTTCACCTCTCAATTTGCCCAGAGAGGTAAGGAGAGGGAGAAGCAGCATACTCTCTCAGGAAAAGGAAGAATATATCAACTTTGTTACAGGCTGGCAGGTCTGTAGGTAGCAGAGGACATGATGTTTATTGTCATGTACTTTAAGAATCAGAGAGATGATGAAAATCATTACTGCAATGTAAATGGCCTGGCTGAGCCTAGAAATGCTGGTGTGGCCCTCTAGAAAAATCCATCCTGGCTGTCACTGTAGCACAGTACTGAGGCTCAAAATATCTATCTATCTGTGCCATACAACATGCCTCCCTTTGCTTTAAATCAAAGAGTTGATCCTGGCATTTGTGCCTCCATAGCCACTGTCAGGCATTCGAGTTGTGGTTACTGCCAGCCACTGTGTGCTTATGGGCAATTTACATGCCCTAGTCTCTTCAAGCGCTTAGCTTGTCCCATGGTAAGAGACATTGAAGCTGAATGAAATTGTCTTGTGTTTACCATAGCCTGTGGCTGGGCATACAGGCACTTACTGCAAGACAGCCTCATTAATGACAGCAAATAAATCAAGGGCTGAAATTCAGCCTAAGAATGTGCCCCAAGGAGGTAAATTGAGATTTAGTTTCTTGTTTTCCTTCCACGATGAATTCTGGTTTCTGCTGCTGCAGTTATTTTTTAAATATATAGGATTACTAAAATCTTGCTTTAAAAAGCAGGGAACTTTTCCTATGTAGAGATATTGGTGTATTGCATCCTTCTGCTCTCCTTCTTGAGTGGTCTCACAAATAACATTTTTGGTGTTCACTGAAACACTGAAGTAGTCAGTATCTCTTCCAAGCTCTGGAGCTCTGAGCACCCTTGCGTAAATCTAACATTAAACCATTGCTCCCTTCTATTCAAGCTGTGCAGCAAAGCACTAACTGATATTTTATCAAAGGGATACTGAAATAATAATTTAGCCTCTTTGTCAAAAGGTACAAACCATGAAGCCCCTCTTCTATGCAGTGTATCACTGTTAATTTGCCAGTTGACTGAATCCTTCTTCTCTGTAAAGTCCCAACTGCAAAGAAATCACAGTTCTGCACTCCATTTATGTCATGATGTACAAGACAGTTATCTTGGCTATCATGTAATTCTCATGTCTTCTGAATACTCCTTTAAGCAAAGTATTTCATACGGTTGTCTTAACCTAAAATCACAAGTTTACCATGTTACAATACAACCCTTTTAGCCCCTTTGCTCAGTTTGTTTGCTCCTGCCATAATTACTGTAAGATCCATACTTAATTTTCATGCAAGGTTATGTGATCAGTTGCATACTTTTTCTCTTAGTCTTTCAACTGTTATAGGATTGGGCCTGACTGACTATATGAATGCAAATAATCTGTGCTGGAGGCCTAGAAAATATAATCATATGTAGTTGCTACAGCAAAGTTCTTACTAATGAAAAGTTGGGGGGCAGGGTTTATAACTGTAATTTTTTTTCCAGATTTCATCTTCCTGGATGAATTGACTTTTCAGTTGTAGGATTTGCTCAGCTATTTGAGTTATCTGTATTTTTTTTTATTCTAAATCAATTTCAATGTTGTGGGACAAGCTAACCTATATTTTTCAACATCCTCATTTTCATGCCAAAGGAGGAAGAACTCTCTTAGCAAACTCTGTAGAGTTGCTGTTCAGTTTCTCAGTTTCTTTTTCAGCCTTTCTTTTGCTGAAATGTATTCATTGGCAAGAGAGATGGAATGTAGCTTTTCACGTCTTGTATGCCAACATGAGTGAAGTAGTCCACCAGAAAGTCATTACATTTTCAAGATCTACAGTATGGAAAGATAATCTTTAAAAGCAAACATTTTGGAAAGAGATCAGCCTGAAATAGCTTAATTCCCTTGAAGGTGGATCCATGTGTAATATCCTCTACAGGAAGTGACCCAAGACAGGCAGCCAGCACTCAAGGCAACCCCTGTGAGAAACTTTTCTCTCAACCAGGAGCTATCAAAGTCGACACAATGCATTTGCTCCTTAAATGTGGTGTTCAACTCTGTGTCAACTGGCACTCTTATACTGTATTTTCCTGAGAATGCTAAGGGACTCTTTTGATAATCTTAGTCATTTTAGTCATCTAAGATTCCCTCTTGCCTCTGTGTTTCTTGGCAGGCATAAGCTCTTAGTTCCATCCAAGAAGGACTGTTGTCCACCAGCTTCTAACTCTAGAAGAGAGGGTACTGGTAACAAAAAAAGTTAGATTCTACTTTAAGTCAAGAATAGATTATGTTTATTTCACCTCCTTTCCTGTTCAAATCCTTGCAAATGAGAACAGATACCTTATGAGAGCAAAGCATTAAGTATGCAAAAACTTGGGGGATTTAAGTATGAAATCAAAATGATGTGTTCTGTGAGTATAAAAAAAATTTGAGCAAGGAGTGAAAAAAAAAAGGATTAGAGCTGTGCTGAAGGCTTCCAAATGAGAAGGATTAACTACATATGTCTTAAATTACAATAGCATGGTCACTGTAAAACACATCAGGTACTATTGAAGCCTTGTCTGTTTGAACCTATGTTTACCATCTTAGCAAATGTGCTTTGCTGATGTCAGTTGGACTTTACATTTCCATTAGAGGCCTTAACTTCAGCCTCCCTTGATGTAGAAATGAAGGCCTTGCACCAGAGAAACTTCCCATAGTGATAGGAACATGATACTAGAGGAGGTCTGGGCTTTAAAAATCTCCTAATTTGTTCTTGCTGGCAGCTTATTCTATATAATTTCAGAGTAGGTCCCAAAGAATTTAAACAATAAAATATCTCAACGTAAATTACCTGTTTTCCAGACAAGTAAATTTGTATGTGGGATGTCCTAGTCACAACCTCTCTTGTCTTCATCAAGAGATAATAGGAATTATAATTTACTGAAAACAGAAGCGAGAAGTTACTTTGACTAGAAGCCATGATATGGTGTCTCTTACTGTGGCATTTGACTTATAAAGTGGCTTTAGGAAAGTTGTGGAAAGTTTTCACACTTACCAGAGTTAGTTGTTAATCTTAGCAGCTACACTGCTTCATTTTGCACCAGTAAACAGGCTCTGCAGACGAAACAGCATAAGTCATCAGGGTTGATTTTTTTCTTTACCACTTGTTTTTCAGCTGTGAGCCTAAAGATGTCAACACGTATGCAATTTCTGTTTAGTTTAGTTCTTTTGAGCACTCATCTTCTTATCTTTCTGCAGCTGCACGAAGGATAATCTCAGTTAGAAACAGTAAGAATAAACATACAGGACTTTAATAGGAAGTGATCTGTGCAAATACAAAGGCATCTTTATTCTGTATGAAATGTACTAACTGTGAAAAATACAGATTTTTTTTTGTTTAATTTATTTTGGAGTGAAGTCAGTACACTGTCTCCACACTATATTGGTGAAGTCAATTCTCTTCCAAGTTAACTAATAAAAATAAAAAGATTGTGTTTGTGGCAAAATAAGGAGGAATACAACAGGCTTGAAATTATTACAAAAGCTCATAAATCCAATCTTAACACTCTTGAGAGCGTCTGGTACTTCATCCCTACGTCCTTCTGCACGTTGAAGAGCCTTAGAAGACAACTGGAGGTTTTTCAATTTTGAAATATCTTTGCCTGCACAAAAATACTCTGGTACATATCAAGTTCTTCAGTACTTTCAATAACACAGAAACCTTCCATAACAGTTATAAAAGGCTTAAATTTTGTCATATTTTTGCACGTTTTTCAGTTCCAATCAGGTTTACATACTTTTCAAAAATACCCAGTATTAGTAAGCTGACATCAACATTAAACAGGTACAGAGATTTGTACATTATTCCTTTAGCGTACTGAAGGATGACATAAGGAATCATTGCAGTCCACATGAACACTGTCTTCCATGAGTCTAGCAGATCAGCTTCATTCATGTTACTTTTTGCGAAACATTAGTCTTGTTCTCAGTATTTTTATTTTACTGTTTTGGGGTTTTTTTTTCCACCTGAGATACCAGGCTTCTCTGATGTAAGATACTTTCTTCTTTCACTGGAGTGAGAAAACAGTTTTTGACCCTGTCGTGAGGCCTTGGCTCTTGATAATGTTTTTCTTACCAGTGATGATGCTAAAATGTTCTTGGTGCAAACCTCTTTATTCCCTAACTGGGGGACAGTAGGTCTGTCCCTACTTCTGTTCACTTGTGCCTTTCTGTTTAAAACATCTAAGGACGCAGAATATACTACTTAAAAAAACCTTTTTTGTCCCTTTCTTTTCCCACTTTAACTCTTTAGAGGTTTCTTGGATTGGAAAAGTTTATGGAAACCTCTTTAAAATTTCCTCCTTCTTCAAAATAAAAATAGAACAAATCAAGATAAATGAAAAATTTGGTGTAAGCAATCTAGATTTTTTTTTAACTTCTAAAACCTAGTGGTAACCATTAAGTTAATAAAATATTGCTAGACTGTGTTTTTTACAGTAAATTAATTATGTAGCACTTGGCACATTGACAGAGAATTTGGTAAGTAGGTTTTCCACTGTGTCTAGGAAAATATCTCCTGAACTTCAATCTAGAAGCATGTTAAAAGTTTTTTGATTTATTATTGTAATAAGTCTGAATTTGATTTTTAAATTGCAATTTCTGAAACTTATAAACAAAACATATTTTATGCATGCTCTTCAGGATATTGAGTCTGCTGCAACAGAAAAATAATGTGTTTGAATTACTATCTTTTGCTTAAGTATATAGAACAAATGTGCTCATGGAAATAACTTGGGTTTGTGTGGGTTTTATTTTTACATTTTGAGGGCTTCAGCAGGTCATTATAGTAATATGTTATATGGGAACTGCTGGGGATCTGAAGAGTTCAAACTAAGCTATTTGTTTTTCATGCTACCATTACTTCCTAGGATTGTTCATCTGCAGAAGTATAAATAGATGTTATGCATAACAAGAGCAGGTGGCTAATTTTCAAAAGTACTGTAGAGAGTGTCAGGGAGCTATGCAAATCAATGTAATATTAAAAATCTGTTGGTTTGGGTTTTTTTTACCAGGTGTAAAATTAATGCATACTTTTTGAAGTGGTTATGTCTAGGCAAGGTTTTGGTAATGGGAGCAGCTTCAGGGGTGGCTTCTTTAAACAAAGAGGTGCCAGAAGCTTCCTCTTTAAGTCACAGGACACCATGGAAAGTAGAGAAGGAGAGGGAGGAGAGTGATTAGGCCCTGAAAGAAAGACTCCTGTGACCTGTGGTGAAGCCAATGGTGAGGCAGCTGGGCCCCTGCAGTCCATCGAGGCCACCGGGGAGCAGAGATCCACTCGCAGCCTGTGGAGGACCCCACGTGGAGTGGATGGATGCCTGAAGGAGGCTGTTACTCCATGGGAAGCCCACATTGGAGCAAGTTCCTGGCAGGACATGGGAGCTTAGGGGATAAAGGAGCCCACACTAGAGCAGGACTTGTGACTCTGTGAGGGAGTCAGGCTAGAGCAGTCATGAAGGACTGTTCTTCTGGTGGATGACCCATGTTAGGGCAGTGTGTGAGGAGGCCCCGTGCTGGAGCAGTTTGTGAGGAACTGCAGCCCATGGGAAGAATGCATGCTGGAGAAGTTCATGGAGGATTGTCTCCTGTGAGATATAGTGCTCCCACATTGCATCAGTGGGAAGCGTGATTAGGCCTGAGAAGATGCAGCAGCAAAGTCCATCTGTAATGAACTGACTGTAACTCCCATCCCCTGGGCTGCCTGGGGGGAATGAAGGAGAGTCCTGGGAAGAAGGAGGTGGGGGGGGACACGCATTTCAAGATTTAGTTTGATTTCTCATCTCTCTGCTCTGTTTTGCCTGTTCATTAATAAATCAAGTAATTTCTCCCAAGCTGAGTGTTTTGCCCATGCTGCTCATTGCTGAGCCATCTCCCTGTCCTTACCTTGACTCAGGAACCTCTCATTATATTTCTCTCTCCCCTGTCCAGTTTATGAGGGGGAGTGATAAAACGACTAGGTGGGCATCTGGCACTCAGACAGACCTAAAAGCACCACAACTTTTTATTGGTAGATTTTCATTTGTATTTAGTGGGGCAATTCTCTAAAACTAAAATCAGGCTTATGACTCTTGAATAAAAGACTTTCAACAATCGCACCTGCTGTATGTATGCCAATATCAGCGGAGGCTCTCATGGCCTAACCACAACCTATCCTTGTTTTGGCAAGCGACTGCAGAAATTATGCCTTGTACTTGTCCACAGTCTCGATATGCCCTATATATGCCCTCAATTTCTATAAATAAAATAGAGTGGTATAGTGGCCGTGCACTGGACATGTAGGGTTATTACTCTACCAGGAATACAGTATTAACCATCAATATTGCTAATAAATTTTCACAATTGACACATGCATACAATCTATTTGGTCATGAATAACTTAAGAAAACTCTAACATTCCTTCAAGAACAACAGTTTCAATTCCCTTTCTTATGATGGGAATTCTTGGGAATACAAGACTCCTTAAAGTTTAAGAAAGATCACTTTCCTCAGCCCAGCACAACTTGTCTTTATGATAGCTCTTTTCTGGCATACTGTTTTATTCTCCTATGTAAGATCTTTTTGGCTTGTCTACTTTTTTCATTTGATTTATTTGCCTTTCTTTTATTGACTCATCTTCTCTCTCATCCCCCCATGCTCACTATTGTATCAAAAAAACTAAGCTAAAAAATATTGTCTTCCTGTATTTTGTCATACACCCACACCCCACTCTGACGAATGTCTTCTTGTTACAGTAGATTCAACACAAGATCAGACCTAAAAGAATTCTGCCTCAATGTAATCCCTTTGAATGATCAGTACCTGTTTATAACATCTGAATGTTTAAAGTAACTTCTCCTGAGATGTTCCTGGTTCTGGGGTCTTTTTTTAAAAAGAATAACCAAAGTAATAAATTTTATCTGCTATATCTTTCACTCTGATACTTTCTGGAAGAAAACAGAATGTACACTTACAGCTCCATACTTATAAAAGAAATGAATGGCTGTAAAGTGTGGCTGTGTTCCCATTATTCCACCCACTACCAGAAGCTCTTGTTCCCGCTGCAGCTTATGTACATTGAACCAGATTCTTACACTGCGATGGACTACTCATTTTAAACACCGAAATTCCCTGGCTGAGTGAGATAAGTTTTAGTGTAAATAAAGATGTTTCCTTTTCCAGTCTCTGAAGTGGAGGACTCTGGCATAGACTCTCTGTCCTTTATCTTTTTGCTTCCAAATCTCCAGCTAGCTCCAGAGACTTTTGGACTCTTAGCATTACTTTCTCATTGTCAACTGATCTTTAAGATTTATCATAGAATCACAGAATTGGGGTTGGGGTTCGAAGGGACTAGAGATCATCTGGTTCAACTGCCTGCTAAAGCATACTGCAACTTTTCCATGTTGGAGGAATATATAATGCAATATAACTTGACATGAAATCTTTTGGAAAGTAAAGTTGATATTTGTTTATGGAATCTTCAAGCAAGCTGGTTTAACGCAGTCACACTTGTTCTTTCACGATCTCTGTACATTCATTCACACATGCACATATTCACAAGCACCAACATGTATGTGTCCCAGTGGATATGCAATTTTTCAATTCATATCTACTGCACTCATACACTAACTTTAATATTTCTGTTAAAATCAGAAGTATTTCGGAGAAAAAAAAATCTGGCACACTTTGCTTAGTTGTCTTTCTATTGTATAGTCTATATCTTAAAAACAGGTAAAAAACTCACTCATCTGTATTTCAATGTAAGAAATATCTCAGCTATAAAATTACAATGATGGTCCCTTCATTAGAAGTGAAGAATGTTAGGATATAGCAAGCATTCTCTTGTTTATATAAATCATCAGTCCTTCTGAGTATGTGATGACATTAAATGATATAGCAATACCAAATCCTTGAAAAATTAATCTGATAAAAGAACTTGGGGTACCATGGTAACTATTATTTTCAGAATTCATGTTACATTTGGAGTTAAAAAGATGTCTATCACTATTTAAGGAAAATATCTTGTATAGGCTAATGAGAGAAAGCACAATATTGAGATTTTTGTCACCTCATTTCAGAGAAAATTTTCTGTCTATACGCTTAAGACTAACAAAACTATTTTTACTTGTAACTGTGTTGAAAGACTAAAGCATAACAGTAGTTTAAGGCCTATACGTAGAACATTAATTGGCCAATAGGTCCTTTCCTCACTTCAAAGTGGGCATAAAATATTGTTTTCTGCTACTCATTAGTTAAATTCCCTGAAAGTGCTATAAGCAGAGGAATGAATACAATCAGAAAATGTTAGCCGTTCCAATTTGCACAGGTCTGTAGAAGTTCAAATGATGATCTATGTACACATGTATAGAGCTCTAGAGGCAATTTCATTCATGCTGAGCAAGTAATTTTTGTAACCTGGGATTTACCTAATAAAACTATTATAGAATGCAATGTATAGTTCCAGCTTCCTCATCAAAACTATTGGTGACGTGATAACCTCATCTTTAACAACTGTCACGGAATTTATGTAACAGTATGTCTGTATTCAGAGTTTTTCATGATGCAGACATATAGTTTAACAAAAATCACTGGTAGTTCTATCGCTTTTTGGAGACTATCATGGGTCCAAATGCTTTGCTGGGTTAAGATCCTATTTTTATATGAAAGAAAACTTTATGATGTTCAACTCAAGAAAATTCATGGTGTTTATATATGTGAATAAAACATAAATAATTAAGCTCCCATCTGTCAGGTGTCAGAGGTAAGAGATAGATTGAAAGGTCATAAAATTCCTCACGTAAATTTAACCACTAATGTTGACTGGACTATTTCAATATTAATCCTCTTCAGTGATTATCTTTTGCAAGGACTGATGGATGGCAGCTAGATTAAGCAGTTCTGACATCACTGCCTTTCCAGCTTGGTGTTACGTCAGGCAGAAGGTCTAGAAGAATGAAGAGTTCATCACCTACAATGATGAGTAAAGATTATGATAATTTTATTTAGGAAAGGGAACTAATAACTTCTGCAGGTGAGATAGACCAGTTCTATCTATCTAGTAAACATAGACCTCCTTGAAGCTGGGGAACTGTTAGTGTTGGGAGGTCCTCTATGGAAAAGGTCAGCATGATGCCTTTCACAAAGAATTTTCTTTTAAAAATGAAGAAAATTAAATAAAAAATATTTTAGATTGACCAAGCTTTCCAGAACTTTTGCACTGAAGCCTCCACTCTTTCCTTAAAAGGGCATTGCAGAGGCCACAGAACTGTCCATTGTACAGAAAAATCTGATAAATTAATTGGAATACATTATCCCCCCTCCTTTCCCTGGAAGGTTTTTGCCTTACTTGAAAATTGTTTTCTGGGTTGCATGAGGTACATCCCCTGATATTCAAGCATTTGTGTGACAGATTCCTATAGAGAAAACAGACCAGTGAAGTAGTTACGATTTTGGGAATTCATAGTCTAATGAGGAAATAGAGAGACAAAAATCAGAGCAAGGACTCAGTTTTCTCTGATCTGAATGAATTAACCTTGGCATAGGTCCTATTCTCCTCAATGCTTCAGTGTTTTACACCTGACAGCCAACCATACAGACAGGGAACATCCTTTACTAGCAATTTAAATCACAAATACTTCAGCAATCCAAAATTTCCATAGGACGGAAGTCCAGTGCTGTCACTTATACATGTCCCACAACTTTGCATACATTTACTGATATATAGTTACTGTAGTGAAGCATACAAGCAAAAGAGATAAACTTGTGCAGAAACATCTTTGTTTACTCTATTTTTTTCAGTGGAGAAGAACTAGTTGAAAGGCAGCTTACAGTAGTAGTATAAGAACTATTCCTAACAGATGCAGAAGCTATTATTTTCCATCTTTCACATTTGGCATGTGGTAGACCTGTATATCTGGTTTTTTTAGAGAACAATAAGGAATCATTAATTTATATGCTTGGGAAAAACACTCAATTTTTAAATGTTGACCAAGTTTTTAAAGTTATGTAATAGAACTGACATTAATATAACTGTACCATTATGCTTTACATGGTGACTGAAGGATTAAATGCTGTGGACTTTCTTATCTCAAAATTGCTGTTTAAGGTTGGGATCATGCTGGATTGCGAATGTGTGATTTAATAAAATGACTATGTAAAGATAAATTTTAGCTCTCAGAGTAAGTGCAAGTTTTGAAATTATAGTTTCCCTTATTCTCTTTTGAGTTTTACACAGGTGAAGAATAGCCTTTGACAACTGTATCCAACCATACGGCCTGATTTATGATGCAGACCGAGGAACTTAGCAGATATTTGTAACCAGATCTTTATAACTATGTGAATGCTTTTGTTATATTGACTCCATTATCTGTCTCAATTAATTGACCGTTGCATCAAAAGCATAAACATTGTGAGAAAGCCATGGCGTTTCTTAAGCATTGGATATTTTGACAGCATGGGTCGCAAGAGGAACTTTTCATCTAAGCCTTATGTATCTTGAACAGTAAAAGCCCCTCTCCTGAAGGCAGAATGTGCATCTGTGCCTACTCTGTAGAGTAACTTTACAAAACATTTTTCACTTCTTGTGTTATAGGCAAGTTTCACATTCTAAGCACAAATATGTTGTATCATCAAATGTTCTCTTCAAGCTCTATTATCAAGTGCTAAATGTGTCTTGAAATGAATATTCAGTTTAAAATTTCTGTTAAAAAAAACCGGGCTGAATTCCAAGTTGAGCAATTCTTTGTTTTGTTCTGTATTTGCTTCTTGTCTTTTTGCATAAGATGAACAGTCCTAGCCAAAATACTGTAGTGTATTTGTTCGTGCTGTCTGCTTCCTGAGGTATTACAAATGTTTCTGACAACGTTGTAGGGGAGACTGTGACCTTTTGGTGTGAACAGGCGGGAGAAAGAAAAAATGTGTGTAATTAAAAATTAAACGTTGAAAGTTTGATCTTGCAGTGTATGCTCAGAATTACTTCTCTTTGTAGTGAGAGTTCAGCTTGAATAAACACCGCACTAAGGACTTCTAAGAAACCCATAAAATTGTGCCTTTGTTTGTCCTGTCATACTTTAATGAGGTGTCCAGGCATGTTTTAGAGAGATGTTAATAATTGCCAGTATTTTTCTAAACTTCTTCTAGTAGTGAGCCACAAAAGAAACTGACTGTAGTGTTCCCCTGTCAAACCACTCCACGGCAAGGATGATTAGGTGTCTAGGGCACTAGAGAGAATTCAGAGTATACACATTAGCATCTGTTTCGGTTTTAAAGTTGTGATGACACACACAAGGTCACTTTTAGTCTGAATTTAAGACATAAATTGCCAATGGTCTTTTTCACTTAAGTCCACTATTCTACCACCATGACTCAGATAAACATAACGATAAAAATATATAGAGGATTTTTGTTATATGTATTTTTCTAATGATACCTCAACATCTTCCCTATTGCATAGAAGAAAAAAAAAACAACACCCAATGTATTTTTTCCAATGTTTAGTGTATTTTGGAATAAGAAGCCTATTCCTATTTGGGTTATAGATTGATTTGAGGTTTTTTTCTGTCAATGACAGAAGCACTATTTAATGTAAAAGGTTTAATATATAACCTTCACAACAGGGAGACTTCTGCAGTTTTGTGCTTTAACAAATAAATTAAACAGATATTTTTACCTAAAATCTATTATTTCAGGTATTTTGGTGGTCCAGTCACAGCATGAACTCTAGGTGAGTTTCGGGGCTAGTTTTGTTGCCTAACTTACTGAAAAGTAAATAATCATAATTCCTTATGTAAGTGGTTAAGACTGGTCACTCTTTTCTTTCAAAATAAAAGTTATGTTTTGTTTGATTTCTACCTCTCTTGGCATTATGGTTGAGCTAAACAAGTACTTTGTAAGTATCCATGAAAGAATACTGATACTGGCTTTGATTTATCTGTCTCCCTACAAAACTGGAAGGTATAAAAAAGGAAAAAAACCCTAACAAACTGTTTTAGTTAGGCAAAACAAAGAATAAGCAGCAACTGTACCACATAATTTCCACTAAAGACTCCTGTGAGACTTTGAATCAAGTGTATTTAACTTTCTCAAATAAAAGTCTATATGCTAGAGAATAGCAAAAATCGTCCATTATGCAGCTGATATAAAGCAAACATATATATTATCCAACTCTAGCAGCAGAAACATGAAAGAAACTGTAATATTGTTCCCATTTTAAGAGAAGTGAATAATTTATGTCAGCTTTTGGATTGTTATTTTTTTTTTTTCTGTAGATGAGAAAACTGTGAGGAATTACTGTTTTCTAAAAAGAAAAAAAAATCTGTCAGAGAACTTTGCCTTTGAAAGTCTATATTTCTGTATTCTGATCCACATTTTGAAATGAGGAATTCACAGACAACCTTTCTGCTCCTCTGCAATTGTGTAATATTCTTGAAGAAAACATGTAATCTTTGTTTACATCTTTTCATGGAACTGGCAGAGTTTTTGAAATAGTTACATAATTTCATGAAGTTTGAGGTAGTTGTGAAAGCAGATATTGTCCTATCAGACACAGATGACACTAGGAAAGCAAACACCTAACTGGCGTTGCATCTGGCAATGGTGTCATAACCAAAGACCTGATAATGAAGGCCTTATGGATGTTTTATACTTGCTATTTGCTTGTGATGGAATATCTTACAAAGCATTTATACTGTAAAATAAAAAAAGAAGTTTTCTGCGTTGAATTTCATGAGGTTTCTGCCAACTCATTTCTCCAACTTGTACAGATCCCTCTGAATAGCAGCCCTGTTTTTCCCTCAGGTATCTACTACTTTCCCCCAACGTGGTTTTCTCCACTTCCAAAAACATGAATGTCACCACACATTATTAATTACTAATCTGCAATGCAGTTTTTGTCAACTGAGCTATTTTAGCTGAATTATTTCCCAAAGGTCTCTAACAATCACTTTTAATTTAAATATTTATAATATTAATCTTATCTATAGTTAGTTTTTAGAGGGAATGCACAACTGAGGAAACGACTATGAATTAGAACTAGACACTCGAACTGATGTCCTTCCTTCATTTTCAGGAAAGTATCCAAAGAAAAGTCATCTGTCCTCTGATTTCACCACCTACCTTTTGAACCTATTAAGCAGTTCTACCCAGTTGGAAAAAAAACAAAGCAAAACAAAAGGTGAATATCTGATAGTTAAATTCCCAAAATTCTCACAATTTATTATTTTTTTAAAGTGCTTGTATTAAGTAGAGAGATACAAATAGGTAGTAAGAAATAACAGGTTTTACACTGGCCATCTGGGTGCTGAGAAGCTATTGGCGTTCGCCTAGTTCTGTGTGAGTCGAGACATGTGTTAGTCATTGCCTGGGGAGACTGCTACAGGAATTATTAGAATAGCTAATAATAGGTTTGCTACTTCACCTAAACAGAAAATAGCTTAACAGATACTAACAAATTTGTCACTCTTTGTTCTTTCCTGATAAGAACAAAATTAAACATTCTATAAACTTCTTCCCCAAAGAGCCCAGCACTATTTCCCATATGGACTGTATTTTTCCACTCTTTTGCGCTTGTTTGTGGTAGCTTAGGTTTATGCTAACCTTTGATCTGCTCAGGTTTCGGCTTGCTTGATTGCACGCATTTTGTATAAAAGACTTCAGGTAGTAGGCCTATGTTTGATAATGACTGGCAGAAACTTCCAAGCTTATTGGTAAAAGTGCTGAAGTAACTGTAAAATAGCTATTTTTCAAGCACAGTCAATACCCAAATTATTTCTAATGACTGTATATCATTAAATGTTGGTTTTAAGAGGTAACAAAGTATACAACTACTGTGTTTTGGAATATTGCTCCACTAGTGATTAAAAACCTCTCATACCTTCAAAAGTGAGTGTCTTTTCAATGTCAGTTTTGTAATTGTAATTGTAATTCTAAATACACATATTTAAAATAATCAGAAGTGTTTTCCAAGTGTAAAAGATGCTGAGGAAAAATTAAGGGACCACACTCACCTGAGACTCTTTTCCACTAACATTAAAGACTAGACAAAGCCTTCACCATCCCCTGGGAAAAGTCTGCCTCTCCTGTCTCCCAGTCTATCTTTCTCTAGTCTCTTTTTCCCTGACCATGGACCTAGGATGCTATTTCAGCAGTGGCACCATAGACTGCATCTATCCTACATTCACAATCTTGGTGCTGCTCGACACTGCTTCTTGGTTTCTTTTTCGCATTAGAGAAGAGTGTGGAGGTAATACTCTGCTCTTTGGGGCCTCTTACTTTTCAGCTACTTCCAAAAAGTAGGCAAGACTGCAGGCATAATCAGGTGAGAAACTCCCACACACGTAACGCCTAGGATAACATCTAGGCTAACTACACTCCTCTGACCTCCAGCAGACTTACAAGCACTCACCAGAAGCAACAGCATGATCTTTTCTACCATGAGTTTGAGAAAAGAAGTAGAATTACTTTCTGCAAAGGCAGAACTACTTCAAAGCCACCTACCCCAAGTTGGTTGCCTATGCCCTGCAACATCATACTAATGACAGACTTGCAAAGATGATACACTCAGGAAAGACTCTAAATACCTCTAGCAACACCATGCTGCTGTGATAGCAACTTGAATCTGCCTAAAGCAAATATATATATACAAATAAACAAAAGTCCACTCTTGAAGGGAACCCAGAAAAAGATCTCAGATACACAGCAAGGAATAATACATATTTACACACTGTTTATGCTTGCTCTTCTTTTTTATTTCTTACATCACAAGCTATCATGGTTTGACATGACAGCCTTTTCTCGTAAGGGGGATGGGGCTGTAAAGATGGCGCCTGTAAGAAGTTGTTTGCAACTCTCCCCAGCTCTGAGACAGACCCACTGCTGGGGCTGAGCCAATTTGACGCCTCCATGGTCACTTCTTAAGAAGAAGCTGGAAGAGGAGGCTTCTTCCCCCATATTTTTCCTGCTTCTTCCTTCTCCTGCCCCTTTCTTCTTCTGGCTGGTGGTGGTGCAAGGAGTAGGAACAGTGAGAGAAACAACCATGCGGACTCCAAGGTCAGTGATGAGAGAGAGGAGGAGGTGTACCAGAGCAGAGACTCCCCTGCATTCTGTGGATATAACTGGTGAAGCTGAGATTTATTTTCATGTCTTTAAAGACTCTGCACCAGCGGCAGAGACTCATTTTGATCAAGCTGACCCCGGACTAGGGGCAGCAACTTATTTTGCTACAGCTGGCCCCAGACCAGGGGCAACAATTCACTTCACTACAGACCCTGAGCCAAGGACAGTGATTTTCTTCTTGAAAACTATGGCCAGAGCAGACCATGTCCCAAAGGAGGGACCCAATATCCACAGCTGTAACTGTGGGAAGGAACCCACGACAAAGCAGCTCATCAAACNTTTCCTCTCTACGTAAAGTACTGGAGTCTGTTTTGCCCAGAACCGTAACTGGCAGCAAGCCCTCCCTGTCCTTGTCTCAATCCACAACAACCTTGCTTATCTGGTTACTCCCATTTTGCTGGGGCCTCTGCCATCCTAACAAGGGTGGGGGTGAATGGGGGGCAAAGAGCAAGAGCCTGTCGTGGTGCTGCTGTGCTAGCTGGGCCAAACCACGACACAAGCAGATGACAAATGTGAAACATCCACAAGGCCTTCATTCTCAAGCCTTTATCATAACACAATTGCCAAATTCAATGCCAGTTGGGTGTTTCTTTCCTAACGTGTGCTAGGACAATAACTGTGTATTCCTACCTGTCCCTGCTTTCACCTTCTGGATCATTTCTTTCATGTTAAGGTTTTGCCCAGATCTTCTTGTTCATCCATGCAGGCCTCCTGGTCTTTTTGCCTGACTGCTCTGGTCATCAGCATAGACTGCTATTGAGCTGTGACGCAGTGATCCTTGGACATCAACCATCTCTCTTTGCTTCAGCTCCTTATCCTATGGGACTCTTTCAAGCAGATCCATGAAGAGGCAAAAGGCTGCGTATGCCTGGCTGCCATGTTCCTCCAGCAGATATTGAGATGGCTGAAGCTCCCCTGTGAGGACCAAAGTCTGTAATGGTGAGGTTACTTCTAGCTGTCTGTAGAAGGCCTCATCTGATGATATGAGACTGATGGTATAAGACTGGAAGAATAGGTTTGTTCATCTTTAAGGATAGACCCTAATAGTAGTTTTAATTGCTGCCTCCAATTGTTGAATGGGAATATGTAGAGCAGAGGGACCCAGACTGTCCTTGAAGGCATATAGAAACATAGAGTTGTTTCAGTTGGAAAAATGACCTTGAAGATCAGTGAGTTCAACCTTTGTCCCAGCCCTATCAACCACTAGACCTTTTCCGTAAGTGCAGCATGCACATGTCTCTTAAAGACCTCTAGGGATGGTGACTCCACCAGGCAGCCCATTCCAATGCCTGACTACCCTTTTTATTGAAGAAATTCTTCCTCACATCCAGCCTGAACCTCCCCTGGTGCAACTTGAGGCCATTTCCTCTTGCTCTGTGGTGAAGTAAGAAGTGGAAACACACATAAGGGGAAACATGAGAAATTCCAGTTAGCAGAAAGGAAAAGCTTCTTCCCAGAGAAGCTACAAAATCTTCAGCACTGAGGTTTTTCAAGATCTGATTGGAGAATGTCCTGAGTGAGCTGATCTAAGTGGACATCTTTAAGCAGAGTTGGACTAGGTAATCTCCAGTGGTCCCTTCCAACATAAATTATAGCTTCTTTCTTGCTTAGGCAAAGTGAAATGAGAACATCTCATCAGCCTCAAATTACAGCTTCCAAGCCTCTAAGTAATTTAAACTCTGAGTCTCAAACAGTTTGGTGGGTCTTGGGACTTTGCTAGGCTAAAAGATTACACGGCTCCAGGCAAATGGAGCCCTGTAACTACCAACTGACATGCCTTCCTCCAGTTCTTGATAAATACTTGAACAGATTTATAAATTACCGTGAAGAACAAACATGTAGGTGGAATGGGAAAGGCTGAAATAAGGATATCAGTCCTCTGTATACATAATATGCAGTCACATCCCTCTCCGCTCAGGATGAAAATACTTTCTTCCCAAGCATACAATATGCCTGATTAAAGCCATAACAGTGATGTGAATAAAAGTATGAGGAATAAATATATGGTGCATATAACAAAAATTTTAGAAACTAATGCTGTGTAGATTGTCATTAAACATACATGTTGCATTAAATCCTGTCAGACCATGCAAGATGTTGAAACACCGTTAAAATGATTTATATGAAAGGTGATTGACACTTAGATCATCAGGTTCTGATGACTTATGGACCGAACTGGGAAGAAGGAAGCTGTTTTCTGGGCTTACATTTCATCCTTGTCATCTGAGATGAAACAGTACTTTCATATCTATTGACATGTGAATTGTATTCCCAAATCTGACCTGAAGTTGCTCAAATGACTGGTTCTGTGTGTGGACTTACAGAAGCTTCAATTGCTCTTGGCTGTGACTTTATTCTGCTTTGGTTTGAAGCTCATAGCCTGTAAGAATATTTGCTCATTTTGCTGTTGCATTTCACATGGTACTGCAAGCTGAACAAGTAGTATAATGCTGTCTATGTAACTAAACAGGTGAAGGCACCAAACTTCATGTTCCAGATACCAAAGAATTAAACAAGGCTACTAATGACTAACACAAATATGTCCATGTCCATGAATTCCTTTGAGATTCTTATTCTCCACCCTCCCAAGAGAACTCTTTTAAGACTATGTCTTCTAGCTTTTATGTAATCTGAGTTTTTAAAAACTTGCTTAGAATTTTTTGAGGGATCTGAAAATCATTAGATTTCTCTAATGCATAATTAAAGAAAAACACTGGAGTTGGGAAATTTGATAGTTATGGCTAGTGAATAGAGCAGGCATCAGAGGAGTTATCTACAGATGTCATTAAAAATGACACAACTAATTGACTTAATCAGCAAGGCTGACCAAACGCTGATGTGCCTCAGTGGGGAATAAATGGAGCTAAAAGCACTCATGAGCATAGTTCACCCAAATGAAGTAACTTGCTATAGTTACAGGAAAGGACCCTCTAGATGTCTATCTCCACTGAATGGAAGGTATTTAATCAGTCTGAAGTCTGATTAGGGGTGTGGAGAGCATTAGACTACCTAATGCCATAATTAAATCTTTAGTCATTAGTTTCCAATTTACATTTAATAGAGAATTTAATATGTTCTCTGGAAACTCTGACCTACCTTTCTTGCTTATTGTTATGGCATTAGATACGCTATGAGGAAAATATATCCTTTCCTAAATTAAGTACTGTGGCTATAACTGGAATAATATTATTCATTATTATGTCACATCATCTTTTTAAAATAGAAAGTTCAGCTACTTGGGAAAGGAGCATATATATGACTTTTCCAGCAAAACACTCTTCCATGAAATCTACGCAAGAAGAGCTAAATTGTAAACACGAGTCAATGGTTTAATGCCTGCAAAACGCCTGCTGCATTTTTAGCAACCCCTGAAAAGCCTAGTATCTATCCAGATTATTTTTTTTAATGTGGTTGTTTAGAACAAGAGGAAATATTTACCTTGTAACGTTGTTGCCTGAATTTGTACACTAACGTGCTGAGTAACCATCTTGTTAGTTCAGCCGTGGAGACTTGAGCATCCTCTCACCTCATGAAGAAAGATCGGCAGTGAGCCTGAAGGGCAGGGGAGAGGTAGCTTTTCTCTGTGGCACCACACCACCACCCTGAACTCAACACACAGAGCTGATGAACCCAATGTTCCTAAAGTGCTTGCTAGGGCATATGGAATCCAGGACCCAGCATAGGACTACAGGAGAGCCTTCCAGTATTAGCAGAGAGTCTGTTAATTCCAGAGATAGCTCTTGTGGAAAAGGAGAAAGAAAAGCAGGCTGTGTCATAGGTGTGCCCCACCAACATATACCATGTCATCTTTTGCTTCTGGCTTGGTTTTTTACATGTTCCCAAGTGTAAACAGGAGAGAAAAACGCTGGACTTTGTGAGGAATCTGTGCTCTGGCAACTGCTGTTAGACTTGAAGAAGAAGAAACGTGGTTTTTTTATTATGTGGAAACTACTACCTTAGTTCCATACAACTACTAACACAGATTAATGAGAAGCGGCCTCCTGGCAAGATTTTGGTAAGCTCTAGAAGCGAACTGCTCCTGCAGCCGGTTTCAGCAAAGTATAGCTACCTGCCCCGTTCGCCTTCCGCGCCCGTTTCCCGGTGCACGTCTGGCACAAACTTCGTCTCTTGCCCAAGATGACAACTCTAATTTTGCTGGGGGTCGTGGCGAGCTTTAATTGCCACCGAGAGCCGCTCTTGCCCGATCGCACACGAACACCCGCCTGCCACCGCCCCCCTCTCGCCCCAGAAGGTGTCCCCATCACCCCTCCTGCTCCCCGGGAGCCTCTCGCTCACCAGCCCGCACCTCCCGGCACTGGGGCTCCCCTGGGCAGTCCCGCGGCCCCCGCGGGGGCGGGCAGCTCCGCTCCGCCCCAGCCCGCCTCCCCTTCCCTCTCCCTCTCCGTGCCTCTGCAGCGTCGTTAAAACTACATTCGGCGCGGCGGCGGGCCCGGTGGCGGGGCAATGGGGCAGCCTCGGCGGAGCCCCGGGGCGGCGGAGCGGGGCTGTGCGGTCGAGGGCGCGGCGGGCGGCGGCCGCGGGAGGTTGGCCGAGTCCTGGCGGCGGCTGAGNACTGCGCGCCCGGCTGGGGAGTAGCGGCTCGAGACTTGTGCGTGCCAAGAGCGGCCGGGAGCAGAGCGGCAGCTGTCGCAAGGGGAAAGGCTTGAAGGCAGATAGTCGGGAAAGATGTGCTTGGGAAGCAGAGGTTTTCTCCGTGGGAACGTGTTGTCCTTGGTGGCGGGTCAGCCTTTAGCCAGCTGGGTGGTGTGAACAGAAGTCTCTGAGGTGGAGGAACAGACATCTTGCTGAAGATGCTTGCCGCGGCATAGTTTATTATCTGACAGGGAAATTAACATCTTGGCAAGATACACACAGAAACTGGGAGAACAAGTTGAGCATTCAGGTAGCAGAGAGTGCTATTTATTAGAGTGCTTCACGGTCTCTTTCCTTGGGAGCAGAACCCTAGTGCTCGGTGCTGAGCACACACATAGAAAGATTTTGGATGACTGTCCAAGTATAGCCTCAGTCCGCATATGTTGAGAAACAATGTTGTGTGCTACTGAAAGCTGACTCTCTTGAGGTCTGGAGTGATTTGCCTTATTCAACAGATCAGATGTATTATTTCTAAAAGAAACATAGATTTACAATCTTTTTAGCTGGAGGGAAGATGCCCACAGGTTGAATGCCAGTTGGGGAAATAACATAAGGGTGCAGCGACCTACGGTAGAAAGGATGCCATGGCAACAAGATAGCATCAGAGAAAGTAACAATACTCGCTTATGGAGGGGGAAGAGAAGGAACATTGCATTCATCTGTACCATGCTGTAGATGAAAGTATTACAATTTAGGTGTTTGAAGGTTTTTTAAGTACACTAACTTCTTTTGCAGCAAGGGCCTTAAATTTAATTCCCAGGTCAGGGTTCTATCACCAGAACTCATCAGATGAAAAGCACAGTGCAGTAGAAGATTGTTTGTTTGTGGGGTTTTTTAATTTTGTTTTTGTTTTGGTTTGGGTTTTTTTAGGGCTTGTTGAGTTTCTGTTTTAAACAAAGTGGTTCTTGTGGCTTACAGCACAGATGAGTTTGTACTCCAGGCAAAATCCTGAATGAGAATTGCGTTGCAAGTGTTTGGCCAGAATTCAAAGTCTGTATTAATCTTTGATTTTCCTTTACATGCCAAGAATCTTTCTGAATGGATTATTAACTTCTTGTTATTTTCTCTATAGCGGTACTGAAGTGGTGTATTTATACTAGTGTATCTGCATTTACACTTAAACTACTAAATTGCATGAATTGCAGGACAGATAGAAATGGTGGATTCTGAATTATTTCTTGTTTGTTTATTTGGGTTTTCTTAATTTGTCAGGATCTTTTTTAAAGCACCTTTTGTGTGTGTATGAGTGGGTAACTATTAATTTTTGTTTATTTATACAGTTGTTTTTTTTTTTTTTTATAAGAGAACATTGGATTTCTGAAATTTCATTTTACTAGGAATAACTCAGTTGGGATAATTTTCCAAAGCTATGCCAGAACATACTAATCTTTAAGACATTTCCAACCACCATCACCTTTCTTTTCCTTCTCCTTTGCCCTGCTTTTACGAAAAAAGTGTGAAGTTTAAATCCTTTTAGCACTGAGCATTCTGACCTACCCCCCTGCCTTGCCTCCCTGATTCTGTTTTTCTTGTAGTAACTTCTGTTTGTCTTGCACAGTTTACTTTTTGAAGCTTGTCACTGATCTGAGGAGAACTTTTGGGTCTCCGTGCTGAAGTAGGAGAATGGCACAAGAGATGCTGCGCATATGTATTTTTTTTTTGGTCATGGTTCATCCCTTAATACCATTGTTCTAGTGTCTCAGATGATTTCTGTGCCTTTTCAATTAAGTTTTAGTCAGTGTTGTTATCATCTGGAAACTGCCCAGGCTTGCTTTCTTGCACTCCTGAAGGAGGATCGCTAACAGTCTTTTGTAATGTGCCTTAGGGGACAGGCCACTACTCTGTGCAGACAAGTTTTGGATAGGTGAGAGATGATGCATCTCCTTCAAAACTTAGAATATCACTTGTTTAGGGTAATCTCTAGGGTTTAGCCTATGTGACAAACTTACAGATGGAGACATTCAAAAGAAAAGGCAGACTAGTTTTGAGGCAGGATGTGCGTTCATTTTGAGTAAAGAATCTGATCTGAGTGTCTTATAAAGCCATTTAGGTAGGTGTTTTTGTTGTGCAGGAAAAGGAAAATTCTGCATTTTGAAGAACTAGTTCCCTCATTATTAAAGCTTGCTGTAGACTTTCTGTCAAATGCAAAAGTTCTGGTTTAGTACTTGCACGTTGTGGGTGGTAGTGAGAATAACTGTGTTGCTTTTCTGCATCATTCTTACTAAGTACTCTCTACCAATATCTAAATTTTTCACTTTTCTTTTTCTTCGCAAGATTATAGAAATAGCTGATCTAGATGTTTCACATTTAATCAATGAAAAAGTAACAAGTAATAAACTTAAATTTTTTTTTGTTGTATTTCTTTAATTGTTAATTCCAAAAGTATAATATGTAGGCTTATTTCTTTACCAAAGCAGGTTTTAAAATTTTTACTTAGTCCTTGAGTGATAAGATAGGGAGTTGTTTTATTGGCAAGAACTGAGGAAGGCAATGATATTTGAGACAGAAAGGATTTGCAAGAGATTGCAAATTGGCTAGATCACACATGTGGCTGCATCTAAACAATCTCTACCTCAAAAGCTGTTATCTGTGTTTATGATATACTGACTCTGGTTACACTTTAAGTAAACGGGTCACATAGTGAGGGATTAAAGTACTGCTATTGCTTTGGAAATGAAGCCTTTTCTGCTGTTTCCCTCTCTCATCTGCTTGTGTAACTCAGGTGATAGAAACCTGAGTGCAATCCTTCTGCTGAAATTCATAAAAGTTCTGCCATTCAAAGCAACAGATCACATTTTGGATCCCATTAAGTTTCTGCCCATAAAGAAGAATGTCAGGCTTCTTTCTACTAAGATCTTGTGTGTCAGTTGTACTTACAGCCTCTGAATTATGTGGCTTTTTTAACCCATTTAAACCAAGGAGAGTGTATAGTGTTCTAGTTTAGTAAAAATACAGCCAAATGTCTATTCTACTGTATGGGTTCTGATTACAGCAACTTTCTTTCTTTATTGTTCAAAGATTATAGGTTTTTCTTATTGCTTTTGAACAGAATTTTCCCACAGGGTATTTACAGTAGCTCAGAAACAAAATGACAAATGAGAAAGAACACATGAAATAAAACTTTTTTATTTTGCTGGAAATTACAGCTGTGAACCAGGTCATTGGTCCTGTCCTGGACAGTGAAAATCAGATGGACTATGTACAAAAGATTGGCAAGGAGAAATCAGCTACCCTCCATCAGAGTTGAGCCATAATTACATGTGTTATGTGCTTGGGGAGTACTGTATGTACAGTAGCTGTCACCTAGTGAGTGAATGACTTTCAGAATGACTTGTTGTGGGACAGATTAGGGGGCTTTGAACAAAACTTAGATTCCCTTCTGAGTTCCACATTTGTGAATTTAAGAAACCAGCTGTTGTTTTCTCTTCCTCATTTATTGTGGCAAGATCATCTTTGCCAAGAGGCTGGCCAGCCTGCTGATTGTTAAACTAGGAGTGACGTGAGAGAGAGATCAGTGAGAATATAGTAGAGCAAGAGCAGAAAGCAAAAGTGCAGAACTGGGAGAACAAGGCAGAGCTCAGGCATGTTAAAAGTGGACAAAAGGATGCCCACTTCCAGACTGTGTACATATCCATAGATGATCTGGGAGATGAGCAAGAAGATGAGCACTCAGCATGTAGTCATTGAGCTGTAGCATTGCTGAAGTACCTGTTTGTGTATCTGGTGTGCTGAAACATTTGTGAGTGGAGATGAGCCCTTCAGGAGAGACAGGCAGGGAAGAGCAGAAAGGGGCTGCTCTCCATGTGAAAGAGAAGCGCCAATATCTGGGTCTCAGGTCTGGTTAAGAGCTTGTAGGTCAGGGTTAGAGGAGAGTTCACTAAGTGTGATACTGTGGTGGAATGTGTCACAGACCACTGACCAAGTGTCGTGGTTTAAAACCAGTTGGCAACTAAGCACTGCATGTCTACTTTCTCAGTGCCCTCCGTCATCATCCCCAGTGAGCTGAGGAATTAGAAGACAAAGGTACAAACTCCTGGGCAGTTTAATAGGACAACATAAAGAAAAATAATAATATTGCCAAAAAACATACAGAGTAAGTAATGCACAATCCAATTGCTCACCATCTGGAATCAATTCCCATCCCAGTCCTGAGTAGTGATCCCTCCTCCCCAGCCAGCTTCCCCAGCTGACAGAGTGAGCAAAATGTCCTGTATTATGGAATATCCCCTTGGCTAGTTTGGGTCAGCTGTCCTGGATGTGCCCCCTCCCCAGCATTTTGTGAGAGTTAACTCTCCCAGCAGAACCCAGGAAGCCAGGGTAAGGAACCAGATTAAGCTTTTTCTGAAAAATCTGAAGAAGTCTGTGTCACAAGCCCCTATCCTCATTGGGAACTTTAGTGTGCCGGGAAACCAGTCATCCAGGAGGGTGTCAGGGATAACTTCTTATATGAAATGGTACTCCAGCTCTTGTGCAGCATGCTGTGCATACACTGTTCATAGACCATTTTGATCATTCGTACTATTATGGGATTTTCTTCGAAGAAAACAACTCTATTTGTCTTTTCTGCTGGCGAGCAGAAACAGTGTCCTCAGGAGAAGTTAACTTCTTGCTGCACTTTTAGATGAAGGCAAGGCAGTGGCAGGTGGTGTGTTTACTGGTGATGAGTGGGAGCTACCACAGACTCCTCTCTTAAAATTAGTTGGCTGAGTTTGTCCGATGGCCAAGGAATCTGTGCAGCACAACATAGCATGAAGGCCAAGTCGTATTTGCAGCGCAGCACAGCACAGACTGGGGTGCAGTAGAGTATCTAGTATGCCGATCACTACTTCCTTTATGTTCAGCGATCTCCCTGTCAGGATCACTACAGATAGAGAAGGTGATACAGCAACAGCAGACACAGATAAGGCAGGTCCTCACCACTTTCTTTCTTGTCACCAGCGAGAGCTGCCAGGCCTCTGTGCTTAGTGACAGGGCTCAAGGAGGAGAGGAGGAGATACTTGACAACTATAGAAAGGCAAATGTCACATATGCCTTCAAAATACAGCAAAAGCTGACCTGAGAAACTACAGGCTATCTGACTTTCCATCAGTCCCAGGTAAAATCAGTAGAGAGAAGACATTTACTGTAGAGTGTTGGCAGGGATTTACTGAGGGTGAATCATACCTGATTCACCTGACTGCCTTCTACAACAGAATCATGGGGAAGAGAGAGCAGGGAAGGCCACCTACCTGCACTCCAGCCAGGCTTTCAGCACTGCCTCACCCAGTATTCTTATGTCTAGCTATGACCTTAACGGTCTGGGAGAGAAGACATGTTGGCAGGTGAGGATCTGGTGTGGTGTTGAGCTCACAGGGTGGTTGGCTCAGATGATACATAGAAGCTGGTAATTAAACAGGGTCCTGCAGGGTCTGTGTGAGGCCTGTCCTGTTCAACATCTCCACCAGTGACCTGGAGGAAGGATGGAAGGCATGTGCAGCCCTGGGTGAGGGCAGTTCTGGGGCATGTCCCTGGGTGCTCTTGGGCAGCGAGGTGCTGGAGCTACCTGTGTGCTTGGGCAGCAATGAGAGACAGCAGTACCTGTGGTGGGGTGAGCAGAACATGGCCCAAAAGCTGGGGGAGGACAGGGACTGTCCTCTCTGCTTTGGTGCTTGTCAGACCCTGTCTAGGTATTGCCTCTGCTTTGAGTCCTCAACACAGGAACAACACTGACAAACTGGTGGTAGGTGAGGGGAAGCCACTGAGATGATAAGCCTAGAGACCTTACCCTGGAAGGAAAGGCTGCGGGAACACAGCTGGTTCAGCTGGGAGAAGCAACAGCTTTGGGGGCATCCAACAGCACCCTTGGAATGGAAGAGATGCAGTCAGGATAAGCCTTTTCCCCAGGAGGATGGCCCAGCAGTGGAGAAAGGGTCTGGGGAGAGTGCACTGTCTCCATCTTTGGTTGTTCTATGCCTCATCTGGGTGAAGCCCTGAGCTTCCCAGTCCAACCCTCTGTTTGAATGTGCTCAGGGCAGATGCTGGGAGTAGAGACCTCTCCAGGTGCCTGACAGCTCAGCATTAAAAAGTCCTCTGAGAATTCATTTGCAAGGTGCATACTAGCAAGTCCGGTAATTCTTGCCTCTAATCTCAGTAACTTCCAAGAGACTTAGAAGTCTACTAACAGTGGTCATCAGAAGTGAAAACACACTTTTTTAAGAAAAACAAAAATAGTAGTTCTAGCCCAGGGCAGGAACTAGTAAAATAATCTGATAATATTGTAAAATGGAAAGTAATATTTTACCTGTCTCTTCTCTCTCCTGCAGTGGTGAGAGAGTTCATATCTTTCTCCACAGTCTCTCAGCCCAGCCTCAGCTCTTTCATCTAGAGTATTTAGCTCCCAGGACCTATCTAAAAGCAGGTGACTGTTCTATTTGAATGTAATACTGGTTTAATTGTCTGGAAAGTATAACAACATAAGATCCAATAAAAAAGGAAACCAGAAATATCTGTCAGAGGTATGACTGGGAGGTGAGGCAGGTGCCTAGGTGGATGAAGCTTATGAGAAGTCTTTGAGCGGGTTTCAGGTTGGATGTTGTGCTGCTGTAGGAGTCACATCGTCAGGTGAGCAGTAATGAATTTTACTTCTGATCTGATTTTATCATCTTTGAAGAATATCTTGTGGTTTATCATGATTTCTTTTAAAGTTCTTAGTAGCTGAAGGGAGCATAACCAATTCTCTGCACAAATACTTTGTCATGTATGACAAATTGGACATTTTGTCTAGCGTTTGCTTTAAGTAACTACTATTTTTTTATTCATTTTGGCATTTATAAAATGGAATCTATAAATGTTAAGTAGTGTAATGGAGTGTTTGGAGTTTGTTTCTGTGTGCTGTGGATAAAGAACAGTTGTTCTGACTGCATATTTGGATGGATTAATAAAAAGCTATTACATANGCTACTTTGTTAAGAATCTCTCAAGAATGGACTGCCTAGTGTCTCCCTGTAGTGAGCTTCCAGTGAGGAAACCTGTCAAGAAACTTCTTATAGTAGACCAGTCCTATATGTTTGCCTGGATGGCTCATCTTGATTTTTTTTTTACCAGTGGAAAGAAGAAAACATTCTGCGCATTACTTCTTTGGTGCATGTGTGGACTACTCTGCTAAGTAACGCAACAGCTGGATTTTTTTGAAGGTTAATAATCTGTTATGAATTTAGGGATCAGAATTGTCCCAAGGAAAATGTATTCTCTTCCCTGTTATGATTCTTGTGAAGGAGTTCTATGTTGTGTGGTCTAACTGATGCTGGAAAAGAACTCGCTGGTATGAGCATGAAGTGACTTTGAAATTGCTGATTTTTTTCTGAAGGAAAGTGTCATATTTAGCATTGAAATAATTCTGGAAGGTGCTTATATTGGGCAACCCTCAGAAGTCCTTTCCATGCTAAATTATTCTGTGATTGTAGCTTTTGAGAGGAATACCCTGTACCTGGTAAAGCAGAGTTGTTTGTCTCTCATCAAAATGTGTCCAAGGTTATTATATTGAAGACATTGTGTCTAAGAAAATACTGAGGATTGAAGTTACCTTGCTTTCTTATGGAGATAATAACAATAAATTATTAATGTTCAGTCTATTCTGTATCTGAAATCAAAGCACGTGTATTTAAAAAGGAGGTGGAAGTTTAATAATTAGAATGGTAGTGTCAAACTCCATGGTCAGAATTTGAAAATTATTCACAGTTGGCCTTCATTTTTAATAAAAGATTGATGGCAAACTGAACATCCAGGATCAACAAACTCTTAAACTCAAGTACTTCTAATTGTTTTCTGTAAATGAACTGTGGGTTGGTGATGTAGAGGTGTCATTGTCCCTGATCACTTTGCAAACAGCCAAAACAGGCCCCTGAAGGCTTTTTTTCCTGTAGGACCTTTTATCTCTTATCTGTTACATACAGATGCTCAGTGTTGCCTGAAAATCTCAAATTTCATTAAAAAGAGAATTTTTTAAAAATTACAAACAGTAATTTAGGAGTAAGGAAAAAGGAAACCAAGAAGTGTGGGGAGATGAGAAATTCCTAGACCTGTCCAGGAGCATGCAAACTGGTATCTAGATCAGTTTTACCTATCATGGTCCCTTCTGCAAGCAAGATCTCTGTGTTTTTTTGATTTGTTGGGGCTTTTTCAACGATAATTTTTTTCACCATAGTGAACAACTACTGTGAGGCATACATATAGGTAGGCTTTTGGAATTCACCTGAAGATTATGGGATCTTTTTTTTATTCAACACAACGTAATACTGACAAATACTTCTCGAAGTACACGAAATGTTAATATCACTTAAGAAAGAAGAAAGACATTTTTAGACATATCTCACACTTTTTAGTCTAACACTGGCTGGAAAGTGATACAAGTATCCTATTATAACCTACTTGCTGCATTTGTAGCTGAAAGCAACTCTTCAGAGACATATCTTTAATACTTCTGCAGAAGAAGCATTTCAACAATGCTGTCACATTTCAAAATGAATACATAAAAGGAAAAGAAAAAAGTCTTATTATTTTCCAGTACAAGTAGGTTTTTTCCTGTTCTTATATTCTTTTTGCTTTTAGGTAACATTTTTGCAATTTAATGACATAATGGAAGTGTTGTGTAAAGAATTATACCAAGTAGGAAATCTCCTGTTGCAACTTTTTGAAGTTTGCCATGAATTGGAGAGAAACTGTCTTATTATAAAACCTTGCAGAGATATAAGGAGAAAAAATAAAATCCTTTCTAATTACACAAGCAAATGAAAACTTTCTGATACTTACTGCCAGACTTTAAGTGCTTGCTCTCTGGAAATAAAGTGTAGTGAGAAAAAGTGCCTCATGATAATCTGCTAATTTATTATAGCTATTTATTCTGCCTTTGTTTCTCAATATTTCCCCTGAATGATAATAACATCATATTTACTGTTACTATTTTTTTAGTGTTTTGCTCATATATTTAATTATCTTTTTATGAACACACATCAGTATTTTTTTAATTTTTAAGTGGCTGAGCTGAGGTGGTTTATAGACCAACTCAAGAATAATTTAGATTTTGTGAAGACAGGTGAAGCTTCAGTGATGTCAGAGTGTTTATACTTAATCCTATTATACATTTAAGATCCAGAAGAAATGAATGGAGAAATATATTGTATATATTTATACATGTGTGTATATTTCTCAGTTTACTGAAAAATTATTTCCAAATCTAAACCCAGGAAAGACAGAGGAAGTTCCTTGGAGAAGGAACTTACATTTAACTTCACAAATGGTACCCTTTTCCAAGTTGCTCATGATATTAATGTTGAAATATTCTTCCATCCATAGAAGGAGTGTTAGCAGTGTTAACTAAGACTTAAACAAGCTGCTTCTTTGTAGTTATCATCTGCATGTTTTAAAAAATTAAAGATCCAGTTCACACTGACTGACAGGTCTTATGTATCAGTGGTTTTATGCTCTGAAAAAATTATCTATGGAACAATGAAGTCTGTGAATTTTACACTGTTTTGGGAGGTTTTGTTTTCAAAGCTATCAAAACTAAAGTATAAACCTAGACCTTCTTCATGAACAAGCAGAGGTGACTGTAATAATTCTGTGTCCATTCTCTGACTTCAAACACAGATCTCCATTATTATTCCTTGCTCTTCCAGAATGTACTGACCTACAGTACATATGCTGACCTATAGGATATTCTGTTACGAGGCTTTTGCCTTTAGTTGAGCTGCTCTTCTTCTGAGTGGGTAAAGTAATTTTAAAATGTGAAGATGAGTTCTTGTACCCAATCCTGGTGCCTTCTTCACGGAACTAGTTGGTGAGCTGAAAATGCTAATGGGATCTTCTCTCTATTTTAACAGTAGAACTTGGGAGAATCTAGCCTGGAATGTTGAAATTATTTTATTCTTAGAAAAGGTGAAACAGACTATATTGTTTCAATTTTTCACTCATTTTTAATTTTATTTTGAAGAAAGTTATTATGAAGAACCTTAGTCTGCAGTAACTTCATTTTTCTCTGGTTTTGCAATGCAAGCTAACCTTTGTTGTTAAAGGATTCCCAGACACTGGAAGTTCTTCATGGTCAGATGTGCTTTAAGGACTTGCATTAGTCGTCTCTTGAGAGAAGAGGATACTAAAAAAGAGAATGAAGCAGGAAAATAAATGTGTCCACTGCATATGACTGGATGACTTACAATTTCCAAAGAGAATGGTGGGAAGTTTTGCATCCCAAGAAGCTGTCATAGGAAATGATTAAGGCTGTAGTAATATCAGAAGTTGTGAGTGAAGCTTGAGGACAAGTGAAAAGCTACTGCGGCAACAAGGCAGGCAAGAAAAACAAAAATTTAGTGAACTTAGAAGAGAAAGGAGATGCAGTAGAGTCCACTTCACAGAGATGAGCATATTTGTACTCCCACGAAATTATCAAAATTGTTGACAGGGCTGCATTTGATTCAATGTAGCTGTTCTGGAGATTATGACCTTTTGATTTCATATGTGCAGTTTGGTTTGAAGAAAAAAATTCCTTAATATTTAGGTATTAGAGTTATTTTAAAAGCTAATATTAAAACACAGCTGTCAAACATTTGCATTTGCAACAGAAGAACAGACATTTTTGTTGTCTGAAAATACAGTTTAATCAGAAGTGAAGTTTAAGTGTATGTGGACCAGGATTACAAAAGCTCACATTCATTCCTGACAGAGTGCATTTGAAGTTGGTGGAACGTGCCCTGGTGCTGAGCTTATGAAACCTTTCAATATAAGAACAGAAGAGTCTAGGGATACTAGAATACTTCACAGTCTTATAATTCACACAAGCCATTAAGAGGCATCGGATGCCAGATGCACCACGTACACACAAGCCAACTTTGCAAACTTTTGTTGTCTAGATATGTCAGATCTACTGTGCAAGATTTCTCATGTGTGCATGTACATAAGATACACTTGCATTTCTGAACTCTTGACAGTACTTTTGAAACTGCAGAAAATACCAGAAAAATCAACAAACTCCACTAAACATGGGCAGGTGGAGTCAAGTGGAAAACTTACTTACAATGCCCTGATATATGGTAGCTATACTTGTCATACCTGCTTCATTATCCACTGAATCAGCTGTATATCTACTACCAGTCCTTAACACCAATGTTTAGTGTTGTGTGCATGAATACACTTCTATACTTTAGCAGTGTTAACAGTTGATTCCCGCAGAATCAACATGCTAACAGCTGATTTTCCTCCTAAAATTTGAGACTTAACACCTCCTTCTCTATCTGACAGCAAAGTGGTGATTTCTACTTAAGTGGAACATCAAGATCCAAAGCTGGCAATTACAGCAGCTGAAGTTCTGACAATAAATTGAATTTAAAAACCACTTATTTTCACACAATGAATTTGAGACCCTATTCCCAGTGTGCTAGATCTCATTATACAGGTAGAGGCATCTCATCTAGTCAGATTACTGGAACAGTGAAATATCCTCAACTGTCTTAATTTGACTTGAAGCATTCCTTCCATTGGAACAAATTCTGCAAAGAGAGAGGCAGCTGTTTGTGAACACATACCCCAGCCGCTAGCAATAAAGAATGATCTCCCTAGCTGTCCATGATGACAGCATCATACTCAGCAAGGCCATTAGCACGGAGCACAATTAGCTATAGCTTTATAGTACCGTATTATTAAGGTAAGAAAAACACTCTTATAATATTGGATGATTTAATTTTTTTTTTTAGATTCACAGCCCCAAATATTATAACTTTTATGCAAATGTAAAACACCTGGTATTTTCAGCAAGAGACTAAAGATTACTTTGAAAACCATGATATTAAATAAAATGAGCTATATAAAATTCTATCAGAGGCTATCTCGATCGCTGTCCAGGTATCAGAATCACTCCTCTATCCTGTTAAAATGCCAAGTGAGAAGCTGGAAATGAGCTAGGAGATGTCCTTACACAAATTTTCCATGACATTCTTTTAACCTTTTCCAGAAGTTTGGTGGGTTTTGTTGTTTTGTTTTGTTTATTTAATTGTAAAAAGAAACAAAAAGCCAAACAGATAGAAGTACTTGGACAGGAACTGTTACTAAGCCTTGGTTTATGTCACAAGACCACTGATCATCTAGAGGAGTACCACATAGTCTTGCTAGCCCTTTCAGTTCTAGCAGGCTGGATCTGAGATAGCTCTAAGCTCTAGCCCACACTCTGAGCATCATGCTATTAACTACACTGCTGTTTCTAAGAAGATGAAACAAAGGAGGAAATGCTGTGTGAACCAAAAGAAAAAGAGTGGGTAGGAGAAATGGAATCAACCATGGTGCAAAACCATCGCTTCAAACATCTTATAATTTTCTATAGATCTAAAACCCAATGAAAAAGTAGGATGAGCCCATCATTGCATTTCAGTATAATAGTACATCTGCTCGTTCTCCAAAAATATCACAATGTAAACACATTCTTATGACTCAACTTTCAAAAAGATTTTACATATATATATATATATATACACATATATATAAAAATTGGAGTGGGAAGAGAAAAATATGCACAGAGATTGTAGTCTCAGTGTTGCAGAAAATCTCTAAGGGAAAGAAGAGAACAATTAATATGTGGAAAGAGAACAGTGCAGGGAAGTCACACACAGATAAAACCACTGACTTCCAAGAAATATCTGACATCTTTAGATACAATTAACTCCTAAAAAGGAAGACTGGACTGAGGGAAGTTCAGGCAGTCCTACAGTTGATGAAACAAGTGGGACACCAAGAGAAAGATATTTGATTGATTAGGTTTTGAATAATATTCTTCTATGGGTAATTTCAGCATTTTTAAGGTTATACCCTTGGTTAACTACCACAGAAAAACCATGTGTTCAACAGCACTGTGTCTCAGGTAATGAAACCACTGCTTTCTCTTGCACCTTCATCTAATAATGTGGTGCATTGCAATCCACCTACTGTTTCTGTATTTTCTTATTTACTCACTTAAGATTCTCACCAGCTCATTGTACTGTCTGAGCAGTGCCACCCTAAATTGGAACATGAATACTTATCTATACAATCACGCTCCAGCATACACAGGGAGGAATCTAAATTAATCTACTTGCATCATAACTTGATGTAATGCTGTGAAATAGGATATCTCTAAGGTCCTGTCCATACCTTAGAGAAAATACCATCAGGGAATTTTATAAGGTTATCAAATGTACTGACAGAGAACAACCATAATGGAGAGCTTTGGGCTTGCATGTGTGCTGTGTAGCACATCAAACATTTTCTTCTTGAAAAACCAAGTGCTTGTATGACTTTCTCATACATGCAAGCAATGAAGTAACATGTTTTCACAGGTGCAGTGTGGGACCTAGTGAGTCTCTAAGCATATTTAGAAGAAAATAGTACTATACTTATGTGGAATTCACAGAAAAGAAAAGGAAGAAAAATCTAAGCCTTGTTGAAAAATTGAAATTGTGTTTGCTTCTTGACTTTTTCACCTCTGATGGATACAGTTGCTTTTCACTTTTAAATACGCTTTTAAATAAAAGTTTTGTGCAGTTACCAGCATACCTTTAGACACTGGCTCTGTCTGTCTTCTTATATAGAGAGAACCAAGTCTATACACTTCCCAGAATATCTGAGAAATATTTAAAATATCTGAAATACGGATAAATGGCAATGTCACAAAAGTATGTGTTTTAAACAGTTGTAAGAATATATGCTAAGTAACCTGTCATAGCAGCAATTTGCAAGTAATTAAGAAATATATGAAGGTGAACTTCTGTCCTGGCAGTAAGAAATTCTTCGATCACACAAAGTCTTTCAACATTCACCATCTTTTTTATATACACAGTATGGCACAAAGAAGTCTCTCTTGTGACTGGCTATATTTAAGGATTGACAGTGCTGAAGTCTGGAAAGATATTTCTCACTAAAGAAGGAACCTTTTGTTCTTTCCCAAACTGAATTTTAAGTAGTAGCTTGGTATATTATGAAATATATCCTATCGTTTGCTCTAAAACTCCTGGAGGCCTGATTATGATATGGAAGAAACAGGGCATTTTAAGAGCCTCTTCTGGAAAAAAAAAAAAAAGAGAAAAAAAAAAAAAAAAGAAAGGATTTTGAGACCCTGGTGCAAAAACGTGGGCAACCTGAGCCTGCTCTTCTGATTTCTTCAGATTGCTCTGAGACATAAGGGTTATAGTCCTAATTTCACATAATTTAAAGACAGAGGCAAATTCCATTCACTCTTTTTAAGTGTCTTTTAGAAATGTTTTCTGTAGCAGATGACCATTTGCTTTTCCTTTGTCTGCTTCATCAGGACACCCAGAATGTGAAAGGTCAGAAATTCTGGCGTAATCATTTGCCTTGCTTCAGTGCAAGAGGTTAGAATTTAATTGCTGAATTGTTACCTCCACAGAGTTAAGCTGAAATTATGAACAGAAATAATCACTGGAATATATTTTAAAACATGAAATTCAAAAGAAGCTTTTTGCAGAGTTCTGAAACAGTGCATTTGAAGTGTGTAAATGTAACAAAAGTTTATAGGACTTAATTAAAAAGAAATGCTTAAATAAAAAGTCACTCTGAATATATTGTTGTATTTAATTTATAGCCTTAGAAATATTTATAACAGAGTTCTCCATTGAATTTGGAACCCGTCAGCAAATGCCAACAACAGAAGGAAAAAAAGAATCAACTAAAACTGTTCTCAACACTGCCCTTTAAAAAAAAAAAAGCAAAAGTACTGTAGCTTTTGAGAGAGAAAAGAAACATAAAAAATTAATCTTTTCGAAGGGCATGTCTCATCACCATGCCTTTTTTCCTGTAAAAAGAAGACTGAAATTTTTGTTTCACATAGTCATCCACTTGCCAGACTTAGTGTGGGATGAGTCTGGAGAACATTAACAATAAAATATTGAAATTTTTTATTACCAGTGTAGAAAAACAAACACTTTAGACATTAATAAGTGTATACAGGCACTAGAATCTGCCTACCACAGCAAGTGGACTTAGAAACAAAAATTTATAATAAGAACTTGATGCCTAAGTCAGAGTTCTTTATGTTAGAATGAATCTTACTGGAGTGTGTGTAGTGCAAAAGTGTAAATCTGATTACTTTTGTATATTACAGAGATATTTCCATTCAAATGTAATTCAGTTTGACAGTATAACATGAGAACTGATTACTGAGCATAGAAATACAAGGTTAGATTGAGGCCTGTAGTAATAAATCATTTTGTTTCAGCATTGTTGGAAAACACTGAACAGAGTCCTCAGAGCAGAAGCTGAAGATGTTTTGGCTAAGTTGCCAACTAAGAGGGGAATAAGTACCACGTATTCTGAGTTTCACAGGACCCTGTGCACAGAATTTGAATTCAAAGCCCTTTGCCCATCATTTCTTCAGATTGTTTTTTTTTTTTTTTTGATCTTAAGAGTGCTTAACAGGTGATGGAGTTCTGTAGAATTTCATTATGTTTTGTGCTAGACTGGAAACTGTTTTCTTGGATGATGATTGATTTCATTAAGTTTTGTGTGTGGCCACAGCAACTCTTGATTTAACTTGAATGGTATGGGCTATCGTCTGCTTGCAGCCTTTTCCGCAAAATCTTCATGCCATGATATCCGAAGAACTCTGATTTATCTTTAGTTGCATACTCAATGTGATACAAGTCAGTTGGGTTGCTTTTGTTCAACCAGGATGATATATGGAAATTAAGCATAAGACCAGTATATTTGTTACCAGGCAATTAGAAATAGGACCTAAGCACTCAGAAGTCAGAAACAAAACATATTGGCATTTCTGAATTTGACTACACTTTATAGCCTAATGTAGTTGCACTATGTGACTATAAAATCTACACTGTACAAAACTTGCCTTTGTCATATATACTAATCCTGGCATTGTCTTAGGCATGTACATCTTTGAATGCCTGGGGCTGTTGTAGATATCCCAAGAGAGTGAGGGCTTGTGCATAGAAGTGTGAGAGAGGTGCAGTCTAGGCTTCTCATTTGGTCCTGGATGCATCCAGTAGCAATCTAGAGGTGACATTTCTTATAATTTCCCAGTTCACATATAACTGTGCAATCAAGGTTTAGCAAATTTGTAGCTGTTTGTCATTGTAACAGCTACCTTGTGATTCAGCTAGGCTCAAGAGTTCACTTATGTGAGCATGTTTTGGCCTGTTAGGAAGCTTAATTTAAGTGAATGTCTGTTAAGATTAGAGATATCCTTTACAGAACTGCAAGAGATCAGCTGCTGAGAGCTGGTGTAATGTGTACAAAATGTCAACTTTGTTGACTTCTATGAGACAAAACCTGTAGTACTTAATAGAAAGGTTGCTGACGCAGTTTTGGTTTCTGTGAGAAACAAAATTTTAATCACTGAGTGTTTTTTTCCATTTCTAAAGATTTGAAACTAACACTGGTTCTTTTCTTGTGAGACCTTAAGTTCCACAGTTCAAACATGAAATCAAAGGGGACTGGCTTTCATTTTGGAGACAGTTTACAGGCCTCATGCTCTTCCCTGAAACCAACAGAAGATCAGCATTCATTGAAAGCCCGGAAGCAGTCTTCTGCATTGCTCTACTTCCCCATTATTTTAAATACTATGTTATAAGGCTTCCTTATATGTATTGATAATAAGCTGCTGGGTATTTCGCATGAAATGGTTAGCAATTATTCTCCTCAATTCATGTCTAGATTTATTCATGACCTTGTTGACTTATTTTTTCTTGTTTGTCAGCCCTTAGATGAATTATGGTTTATCCTATTGGTGTTAATGGTGACAGCTAGAAGTTAATGTAGCTATCCTCTTCAAACATCCTTCTCCCTCAACAGCCTTTCTCTGTGCTTGGTCTAAAAAAGTGAATAATTTATTCGTTTTTTAAAAAAAGTAAGTGGGTAAAGACTACAGCTTCCAACTACAGAATTCGAAAATATGTCTTGGAAGTATATTTCCTGATACGTCCTTGGATTTCGTGGCATATAGTCTTATCATCCAATCCCTCTTGCCACTTAACTGTTGAGTGTATAATCTTGCCTTTTACACTATGAAATGATCTTTCTGTTGGGTGACATAGATAAGTCATCCAGATATTTCTTTGTGTGACTAGTGCTTTCCAAAATTCTGTCACTGAAAAATGTGGCTACTGTTAATGGATCAGGTTTTTTTTATGTTAAGGCAGCTAATGAAAAATGTGGAATAAGACTAATGTCCAGAATGATACATGAAGAAGTCTTCTGTTAAACTCCCTCTTGTATGATGCATTTTTATTGCTAACTACCCTTTCATGTGGTTGTTTTTTACTTGCTTTAATGATTTCATTCTCCTGTAGCTTATCTAATCTCTTGCTATGTGGCAGTGTATCAAATGTTTTATTACAGTCAAAAGAGATAAAATTTACTACACTTCCCATTTGTTCAGAAATCTGGCTCTTTTTATTTAAGTGGATTGTTTTGTCCATCTGACATGCTTTGTTTTTGCCAAAATTCCTCAAATTTTTAGTACTAAACACAATGAAAGCAACTTGCTGTTTTTTTTCTATGCAACTGCATGAAAAGAAAAAAAAAGTAGTTTTGGTTGTTTGGAGTTTTTTTATTGTTTTTAGGGAGGAGAGTTTGGGAGGCTCAAGAAAACAAATGTGTGGACTAATACACCAACATCTAATAGCACTAATGATGAAGTTTACTATTATCACTTAAGTGGATAAGAACTGCAGCTTTATTAAAGAAAAGAATCAGGGAGACCAAAACAAGAATGAGTTACGGCATTTATGTTCTCCAAGCAGCCTTTTGATTGCAATTTGCATTAAAGTGTCTACAGACTCCCACATACCTGTATCTTTTCTCTTAAGTCTTATGCTTCCACTGAAACAAGTTATAATTAAAAAAAGTCTTGAAACTTGACATATATTTGGCTTGTATAAACAGTGCCGTTACATAAAATGCCAGACTTTTTGGAAAGGCAGTCACTGTCATTTGTGATAGAAGTTTGACAACTTAGTTGAATCTTCTCACTGAAACAAAGGCAGTAAATACCGAATACATTTCACAAATAAATTCTGTTTGCAGAGGATGGCTTCCATCCTGTCTTCTGGGGACATCTTGCTTTCTCTTCTCCTTTATGTGTATGTGAGGATTCCTGGAAAGACAGCAATGTCATTCTGGTCAGGGAGTCAGAAATAAGTTTGTAATGTGGACAGATGAAAGACCTCAAATTGGAAGAACTGAAACTTCTGTTTTTCATAGAGGTCTATATGTGCACAAGGTAAACATAGGAGTCTTGCAAGACTATTATGACAATACCTGAATAATCAAATCCAAGTAAACAGACAGGAACAATATGGACCCACGTTGAAATGAACTGTGTGATGTGATTTAGATGGTGCAAAGAACACCGTGTGATACTTTTGAGGGACCAGTGCATATCGCTAAAACCATTTCAACAAACAAGTCACTCACATCTGACAGTTACCATTTTAGTGCTAATCAAGAATTCTAGACTTACCAGAGGTGTGTAATTTGATTTTTGCACTATGTCCTTACACAAAGCTTGAGCACTAGAGAATTGTGTATCCAGATGCAATCTGTTTTAGTTCGTGCTAATTTTGGCCTTATGCTGCTCACTGTTATCAATTTACTTATTAGGGCTCAAGTTTTCTGAACAACTGTACAGTAATGATTTTAACTACTGTGTAGAAACACTTCTACAAAATTTCCACAATATTTTTAAACAAATCTTCAGGCTTTAACAGAAAAGCTTGCTGTTGTCAGGAGTTACTCGAGTGTTTTCTTCCCTGCATTGTTATCACTGTATAATTTGTGGAAAATTTCTCTCAGGAAAATTTTCTATAAAAACTCTTTCTCTTAGACCTTTTTCCCCTCATATCTTTTCCTTAGCCTAGTACATTGCTCCTCTGAAGGGCATTTCATACTTTTTAACAAAATAGCAAATAGAATTGAACTGATTTAATGGATGGAATGGGGAAAGTGCTGATACAACATAAATTAGTGCATGAATATGTAAACTTATCATGACAAGTTTTAAGGTTCTTATTTCAAAAAGCTTCTTTATTCTCTAAAGACCTACTTACTCTACAGGAGCCTTAAAAAATATATATTACTGTTTTAACTGAGATACGTGTGCATTGTGTTTTGTTATATACATCAAGCTACTGTATAATTTGGACTAAAGATTTCAAAGGTTAGGGCACTCTTTATGTTTCCTAAGCTTCCTCACTGTATCTTACAGTCTTAAACTGTAGTCAATTAAAAAACACCGTATACTTAAGTATTTTTGCATAGTTAGCTTTAATATTTGTACTGAAAAGTAAATCTATTGCAGAGTGTTTTGTGCAAGAGTGTTTAGCAGTTGCTAAACTGCTTATAAACATTTATATAGTATCACTGTCTCCAGAGCAAAGGGTCCCTGATGAGGGCTCATTACAAGGAAACATCTCATCAGTGCATTTTGTGGTTTAATTTAACGATCTGTATTACCTTGACATTGTAAGTAATTTTTTTTTATTTGACTTGACAGTCAATTTCAGGAAGCTCAGCTTCCAATATGCAAAGTTTAAGGTAATCAGTAGGAAGACAAAATATTCCTTTAGATAAGGAATGAAGAGTAAAGACTGGGAAAACATTCTTTCAATCCAATTACTAAATAAAGTTGATGTTCCAACACTAGAAAGTATCAAAGGCAAATAAAGTATTTTTTTTAAAAAAAGATCCAGTTACCCCTACTATACAATCCCTTGAAAATAACATCTGAAAACTAGTTACACATATGTATTTATAGAAAACAAGACAAAACAAACAATGAAAAAATGTAGGTGAAGGTTAATGCTATAGTATAGAAAGAAGTGTAGACAAAGTCACCTTGCGTGGGCAGTTTCTCCAAGCAGTGAAGTGCTGTACTTTTAACAATGTTGTGGTAATATTGCCACTATTTTTAAGAACATAAGGGAGGAGGTGAGGTTTAGTGGGATTTTCTTGTCTCACCCCTAATTATTAAATACCAACTTTTGCTTTCTGGAGTATAAGAGTATGCATTATTTATGTAACCAGAGTGGGCAAAAATTCAAAAGGAGAATTAAAATGCTGGCACCCTTCCAGGAAAAGATGCCAATCCTGACATTGAGCAGATGCCATGGTCAATTTTTTCCTACAAAACTGTAGACTTCCTTTTTTGATGTTGCTGACAATAGTGATGGTTTGGCATACATCTTAAAAGTCTGTGGGTTTGCTTTTTTTCCAGGGCTTTATCTTTCTAGAGGATTATCAATAATACACAGTCATTCTGGAAAAAAAAATAATTTTAGCTGTGTAGTCATAGTTTGCCTATATCATGGCAGAGCCACTAAGATGATCAGGGAACTGGAACATCTTTCAGGTGAGGAAAGGAACTGGGACTGTTTAATCTAGAGAAGAGGAGACTGAGGGGAGATCTTATTAACATTGACAAATGTCTAAAGGGTAACTGTCAGGAGGTTTGGGACATCCCTNCTATGATTCTATGATATGGATTACTTTAACCAAATCAAAACCCAACAAAAAAGGCTCCGTTATTTACATTTTCTGCATGGTGCATTCTTCTTTACTATCTCCTCATCTGGAATCAGATCTGTTGGAGTCCTTGAGACCGTTAGACCTCCATTCAGCACATAGCACATAGCAAGAGGCAAGTGAAGTTTCAACACTATAGCTCAAAATCACAGATGTGTTTAGACAATCCTGTCTGTTATTCATAGTGTATAGGAACAGATTGGGCCCCTGAAAAATTTTCTGCATTTCATTCTGTAAGCTGACACTCCAGAAACCAATTCCTTCTTTGTAAATTGACATACTGTTTTTCCCATGAAGGGCTTGTGGGAGGATTACTCTGAGCTGTGCCTCATTGACCCGTGTTTGAGCATGGACTTCTTTGCTGATGACTCAGGGATTTCTGAAGGCATTAAGAGCAACAACAGGCCCCTTTGTGTGTTTTTTATGAACTTCTACTTAAGGCAAAATGAGATTCTGTTCCTAATCTTTTCTGCTGTGTCATGTCTTAAACCACAGGGCTTGCAATAAAGACAGGGAAAACAGGCATTGTTTTAGGCTGACACAACTAGACTAGAGATGTTTTCTTACCAGAAAAGAATTGTGTCTGTTCAATGACTGTTTTTTTGTAGCTTCTACATAATGGAAACTGAAATTTGAAAGCATTCCCTAGACTTGATATGAGAAGAGAGAGATTTTGATATTGTGGGATCTAGATAAATTGCTTAAATAAACTGGGCTGCTGTTGAGGCCCCAGTCAACTTTAATGTTCAATCTTTCACAATGCTGAACTTCTCCTTCTAATGTTCTCCATAATTCAAGAATTTGAAAAAGGACCCTCACAAGATTTATCTCGAAGCACTGTATCAATTTGTACGAGGTTAGCCTTTCTTACAATGTACATGGGTATAAAATGGAGGAATCTTTATCCCTTCTACGAAGTATAAAGTTGGAGCTGACAGGAAAAAATGCCTGGGTACTATCTTGCAGTTACTGTAGCTCTTGAGTTTTAGTATTTTTACTAAATGCTATGGGAGCAGATTGCGCTCATAAGAAGTCAGTGTTTCCCTGGGACAAAGCTTCATCTTGTTTTAGAACTTTTTTACCAAATACAGATCCTTTCTTAGTTTGTGGAAGCTGATTCAGTGAGCTAAGGAAAAAAATTTAGTCATTTTTCTTCAGTAAGTTTTCATGAAACTGCATTGAAGTCATCATGAGAGATCCCACAGCCATAGTAGTGTCAAGGCTGGCAGGCAGCTCTGGGGCTTTGGCTCAGAGCAGAGTCAGCTGCAGCAGGTTAGTTACAACCATATCCCTTTAATTATGAATATCTCCAATGATGGACACATCACAGTATGCCAATGCATAACCACCATCACAGCTGAAGTGATTTCTTATTTTGTTAAAGTTGAATGTCCTGTATCTCAGTGTGTGCCCGTTGCCTCTTGTTGTGCTACTGGGAACCACTGAGAGGAGCCTTGATCCATATTCTTTTCTCTCTCCATCAAGTGTTTATATACATGGGGAAGATCGTCCTGAACTTTCTCACCTTCAATCCTAGCTTTTCAGACTCTTTTCGTATGTCACATGCTCCAAGATCATCACCACTTTCATGGCCTTTTGCTGGACTCTCTCCAGTGGCTCCGCCTCTTTTGGAGTCAGAAACCCAGAACCAATCACAGCATTCTAGATGTGGCCTCACCAGTGCTAAATAAAGGCAAAGAATCTCCTCCCTCCAGCGCTGGCAACGGCCTTCCAAACGCACTAGGGATACCCTTGGTCTTTGCTGCAACAGCATGTTTCTAGCTCTTGGTCAGATTTGTTGTCCCTCAAGACCCCCAGGGCCTTTTTGGACAAGGCACATTCCAGCTTGTCAGAGCCCAGCCTATGCTGGAGCCTGGAGTTATCTTTCCCTTGGGACAGGACTTGACATTTCCTTTTGTTTGACTAAATGAGGTTCCTGACAGCCTATTTCTCCTGCCTGTCAGTGTGTCTCTGAATGGCAGCACACAGAGTCTGTCAGATACTCCTCCTATGTTTGCATCATCAACAAATATAATGACAAATAGGTCCATGCAGAAAAGCCCAATTGTCATGCTGGAAATTACTGTATGAAGGGAACTTTACTTCCTTTCTTGAAATGTTTCAAAACTTTTCTATTTATGACATTGCTAATCTGATTCTATGAACTAATTTTGTCAATATCTTCAGCCCTGTCTGTTGGATGCTTTTGTATCCATGCTGAAAAGGACAAATCCTCCTTCTACTGTCAGCTCAGAGTCTTTGAATATATAATTAAAAGGATCAGTTAAGATCTGAAGTTCTTAATGATATTCAGAGGTTCCAGAAGACTGAGTTATAGTATTATGAGTTTTCATTCTTGGAAAATCAAAGTGAGATTCTAATACTCGGTGATCTTAATTCCTGATGATGAAGAGAAAATAATTTACTGGGTTGAATAGCATTAATTTGCACATGCGAAATTAGTCCAGGAAAAATGTTACCAAATTCTAGCATTTAAATTACTTTTTTTTTTGCTGTGTTGATCTTTGGTAGTGGGATTCTTGAAAAGCAAAATGAAAATGCCTGGGAGCCTCTATCTGCTTTTACAATCAGTGTTTGCCTGCCTGCACTCCAAGGCATTTTGGTTACAGACACATAGAAAATCCAAAACAAAAGCAGGATTTTAGGTAGAACCAGTATTCCTGAAGTGATGTAAACTTTCCAACAAAGCAGCCCAGTCTGGTCTATGACCATCACCGTGTGCTGCAGCCACTTGGCAGTGAAGGCTGTTGCTGAAGTTCTCTTTCCAATCCAACTAAGGGTCAGAGTAAACTTTACTACTGGATAAGTGCAGTCTCTTCTATCTCAGCCCCAAAGCGAGCACTGCAAGCTCCAAGCCCTGCTTATGTTCTCTTTCTCTTTGGATATCTTCGAGGAAACATCTCATCTCTGTAGAGAGCCCCTCTGGGCAACTCCTAAGAAACCTGGAGCTGATTCTAGACCGCGAATTGAGCCCTGGGCATGATTTTGTCACAGTGAGGGGCCAACATGTTTTTCAGCTGTTACGGGAGCCTGGTATGTTGAGCCTCACACAAACACAGAATGTAACTTGGATTTTTTTTCAGATAAAAGTATTGAAACATGCTGACTGGCAGATCTGGAGTACAAACACAGGTGAAAAGAAACTTCTGTTCAATCAGAGACTTCTAACAGGTGTGTTGAGAGAAGACAAGGCTAATAAGTAAAGAAAAAAATGGCTGAAAGATCAGTTTGAAATGTAGGAAACTAGAGAGAAAAGAGTGTATGTTAATGCACACACCAGAGAGGGATGAAAAAAATAAACAAAATGTCTTAATGAAGCCAAACAAAATGCAATATTTGTTGTAACTTTCTGTGTATCAGCAGGTATTGGCAACTTGAGACTTCAAATATTTAGCCTTGTGTTTTGGATGTAGTTAAGTATTGTTGTTTACAGCTATTCTATATGTATAGTCAAAATGTTTAGAAAGCTTCCAGCAGTGAGTAGTGGAATAAAGTAAGGAGTGACACAGCAGTTCAAGGATGATGAAGGTCAGATACTGTAATAGGCAAAGGTTTGTTGCCCAACTTTATCTCTGTGCTATAAGGCAGAGGGGAGGAACTGGGAAAAATAAAATTCTGTCTGTTTGGCATTGTGGGTGACAAGTAGTGAGTCAAGGAAAATTTTCCAAGTTGGAAAACTAGAGTTGCAGAAATTTCTGTTGATATACAGATGTAGCTATTGTTGCAAAGTTTTTTGGGTTTGGGTTTTTTTTTGGTGGTAAGATGTGGACAGACTCCATGTATGATCTTAACTTGAGAAAAGTTAGGATTGCATATGTGACTCCAAAATAATAACTGCAGTACCCTTTCTATCTAGAAAAAGTGTCAAGATGTTTGCATTATAATTCCTCAAAGAAACATTATTGTTGTAAAGGTAGTAATGAAATTACATCTGTGGGTTTAGAAGCGGTACTCAGAATTACAAGCAGCTCTCTGGAATCTATGGTTGAAAAAAGAATAACTTTCAAATCTGTTGCTGGTTTATGTAACATATTTTTCATAAAGGTAGAAGTAAATACTTATTTTTTTTTAGTGCTACAGTTAAAATGATGATGCTTAAGATTTTTTTTTTACTCTCTGTAAATGAGATACATTTATATTTAGGTGATACTTGTTTTATTTTGCTCTGATAAAGACATCACTGCAAGAGAAAACTTACAGTGTCAGAGAAGATGTTATACATTGTAATGAAATAAGCCTAACCTGGCAGAACACATGATGGTTGTAAATGTGGATGTAAAACAGGAGAACCATTTGCAGCCCTCTCAAAATTAAGCAAATGGATCAGTTAAGAGAGGATAGACAGGTTTTGTGTGCATTAATGGAGAAAGTAAAAAGTGGCAAATATGTTCTCCTGTAATACAATAAAGGTGGCTGGTGCCATCTTCTGGAGGTGGTAGTGATGATTCAGAACGCTTAATTGTCTAGATGTCAAAATGTGGAGTTTTCAAGTGCAGTCCAGGATGTTTGAAACAAACAAAAATGTATTAGCTACAAAGTATGCAGAGAAGATATCGTGCAGCTCAGTAGCACCGGTTCTATCTGGGAAACTTAGAGTGCTTTTCCAGTGCCGGTTTTCAGCTTTTGGCAGCTGTGACTCACAATAGCTAGAAGCATTCATCTCTTTTTCACATAAAATGATCTTACGTAAGTTATCTAACATTTTACACTAAAGGCCTGAGGTTCTTAATTTCTGCTTTGGGGATGTATCAATGCTGTAGTGCCAGAGCAGGGGTGTAAGCTAGGTTTCCCAGGAGCAGCTTAGCTGTAGGTCTCTCGGTGTGTCAAAGTGAGTGCATGGAAAGCCATGTGGGACCAGGATTCTGTCTGCTCTGCAAGATCATCAGCATGTTTTGTCATTCCTGACAAGTTCTGGTTTTGCTGCTGTTGGATAGCCACATGTTTGCTCTGGTGTATCCTTGCTTGTTTGTCCAAGTGAAAAGATGTCACATTTGCCTTTAAAAAAATGTGTCCTGATCCATGTTTAAATCCTGCCATTTTTTACTCTTTCTTCCATTCCCCCATTGCTTTGATAACTGAGAGGGAGTTTATCTTCACAGTACAGTTGTGAACCTTTTGTGAAAGGGTCATACAAATTCTGTAATCAGGCTGCTACTTGCATAAAATGTCTTAGAAAATAAAACAAAACAAACACCACAAAACAACAAAAAAAGATTAGAAGATGTGACTCTGAGTCTTTATTCTTTACAGTCAGAGTAGAAGACTAGCAATTTTTCTAGTCTTATTTCAGGCTTCACTTTTTAATTAAGCTGATCTTTTTAAAGTTACTGCTTGCTTAGAATTTAAGGATTCTATCTTCACTCCTCAGTTGTTTTTTGAAAGTCAGATCTAAGGGTCTTCATGGGGAAGCTATTGTGCTTGACAGGAAGAGAGGAGGTACAGAACAACTGAGGACAATGCAACTGCCAAACATGAGAATTGGAAGAAAATGTTTGATTTGTTTTATGTTCAAGTGCTGCACCAAAATGCACAAAATAGTTAATACTTAAGTAAAATAATAGATGGATACTGCTTTTGTTGTTGTTCTAGAGAGCACAGCTACCTAGATGCTTCTGAGGGTTTGCTGGGTATTTTATTTCTATTTCAAATTAATATGCAGCAGAGAGGTTCAATTGTCTGCTTGCTATCTTCCCTTCCATTCTGCTGTGGTAGGATACTGCTGTGCTGTGTTGTTCACTAGAGAGCTACTTCAATATGGGTCAGAGTATCCTACGCAAGTTGCATAACACAGCTCAACTATACAGGACTTGATGGCACTGTGTATCCTGCAGCGTAGGCTGATTCAGCTCTAAGATGTTGAATGAAAGTTAAATGCACCTAATATTATTTAATTTAAATCTGTGTTCTTACTTATTTGTCATTTTCCAAAAAGATAACTTTTTCTTCAGATTTCACTGTTATTCTCAAAAGACTGTATTGTCAATGATGTAGAAATTAGTAAGGCAGAGGGTAAAACCACTTCCAGTTTAAATATATGGGAGAAAAATTTGCTCTTCTAATTTGAAACACACAGAAGTAGAAAATTAAGCTTATTACTGGTATGTTGAATACAGAGAAGAAAAGTTCAGATGTCATCTATGGTTGAGCAAAATTCAGTGAAACTGGTAATTAAAGAATCCCCAACCAGTCCTCAGTTATAATTTAATACTCTCAAGAGAACACCAGGATGGTTGAAATAACTTATATAAATTATTTCACTTAGAAGAAACATACCATTAGCACTTAAAATGATTCTGTGTGCTAAGGACCTCCTGATACTTGCTTAGCATCAGCTTCAGCAAGAGGTGATGTTCAGTAGATGCATACATATGCACATATATATGTCATTTTTACAGTGTGATGTGAAAGGAATACCATCCTAAGAAGTGCTGAGAGTATCCAATCTGCAGCAAGTAGAATTTGTAAAAGTGGATTAATGTTCAATGCTACATTTGAATATTGAGATGGTTGAAAACAACATATCCTTTTGGAAATTTGAAGGAGAGGTGAAAACACTGTTTCTTTGTTTTGTTTTTTGCAAGAGGGATGGGAACACTAAGTGCCTCTTGACTCTAATGTCAATGTGATAGTCATGACTCCGTAAATTAATTTGTGTGACGTTATAGTATAATCAGAAATATAATCGTAGTATTAAATGACTGTGGTATAATTGAAAGCTACTGAAAGCTCAACAGTGTATGAGAAAAACAGGCAAAATGACTTCGCTTAATGAGTGCTTGGCCAACTCCTGCAAATGTTCTGTGTGCAAGGTATTTTCATGTCTGTTGATAAGTATATATGCGTAGAGGAGTGTCTTCTTTGTGCAGCCACACCAGGAAATTGTTCTAATTGCTCCCTGAAATGTTGTCCATTAAAAGACATCATTAATTATATAGTTAGAATATACTGAGCTATTTTTCTCATAAATAGCACGTGTAATTCGTGCAACTATAAAACATATACATACTCTAGATATATATATATATTTAGCAAAAGCACACACTTCCCTGCATATTTAGATTGCTTAAACTATTTTTTTTTCATTTGTTTTTTATTCTGCATCTTCAGAGAAAAATGTTACATTCTTCTGGAAATATAAATTCAGTGTAAATGCGGTAGTTACAGTGCTTACTTCTCAGCAACGTGTCATGTTTTATTTAAGAATATTTGTAATCGGAAAACTGTTTTTACTGCTCATCATTGAAAACTGTTGTATTGATTTGTGTCAGTGGAGTCTGCTTAAAATAACAGGTTAATTCTTTATTGTGTCAGTTTTACAGTCTGGGAAGGGTTCATGTGTGTTGTCATCAGTTTTTTCTCAGGTCTGTAAGACAGTTGCTTTCAGCAACTTTCAGCAGTTCACCTTCTGTCTTTCACTAACTTCACACATTTTTACTTCCTCAAACTGCACATCATTCCAGTTTTTCTGTTCAAACGTAGTTTAATTGCTTAAATAGATTTGTTTGGCAATATTTATCACTACTTCTTTTTAAGTAAATGAGCCACCTTCAGCATTGTGCACAAATTTCTCTAAAATTTTCTCACTTGCTTAGTTTTTATTGCCTTTGCACAGGTCTCTCTTAATATTATTGATGGCGATTTGACAAGCTGTTTCCATTTCCCCAATAGATGTTCCCCTGCCTCTGTCTATGAGCACAGTATGTTAAATGTACTTCCTAAGTTTAGAAGGATAGTCTTCAAGATTTCAGACTTAACTAGATTTCTACCCCATCTGAATCTTTAGAAATACCTAGACAGATCAATGCTCTCTTTTATTAATTTAATTAATATGGCTCTTCTACCATTTCTGGCATTTAGCTCTGAGCATATGTTCTGTGGGAAAGGGCAAATTAGCTTTCTACTATTTGTACAATATTTGGTATTCTGGGGTTTTAAAAATAAATATCTGCCTGGTGGTACCCGCACATAAGGGAGAATTCTGGCACCAAGCACCTACAGTTTAATTAAATCCATTTTGTATTTTGTACTGAAGTGTGCACGGATATGAGGCACATAAAAGTGGAAGTAATACAGTCAGAAAATAATACTGACAATCACTAGGTTAGCAGTGATGCCTTCAAATGATCATTGCAACATACATATAGTGTGTTTAATATCATACTTTTATAGACCAAGACAGTTTCTCGTCAAACAATTCTGATTGAGAATCTTGAGTATATCTATTTAAAACATGGCAGTAATCCACGCAGTTGTTATAGGTGTCTAACAGACATCACTGTTGAATCAAAAAAAACCTGAAATAGATGAATTTTGGGTTAAGCTTTTCTGATTTCGCTTTTCAAACTGTTGTGTTTTGGGCATGTAGGAGTAGACATTTTAATAGGAATGCTATAGGTGGCATATTTTGTTCATTTCCACATTAGGTCCTACTTTGAGGAAGGTATTTAAATGTCAGAAAAATGGACAATATTGAGGATGAGACTTTAGAATTAATTTTCAGCATCTTTACAAATTAAAAAATGTTAAGAACTCCCTTGTAGGAGAGGAAATTCTGCTCTTCAGAGGCTGCTGCTCACATTCTTGCAACAAAGCAACCTGTTGGGGTACGACCAACAGGATTCAAAGCCAAGAGACAATGAAGATGATGTTTTGGATTGGCCTAGGTTCACGAAGTACACTGCCAGCTCCTGCAGATGGTAGGCCAAGGTCAGAAAAACTAAGATCAAGTGAGCTATATGTACAGACAAGGAAATTCGATATTTCAAAGGCCACACTTTGGAGTGTTATGAAGTGAATAACTTCTGAAAGATTATACACCATTCTTTCAAATTTATCTTTTTACATTAATGTTCTTCACTCTTTAGCTGGAGCTGTGTATCTGAATTCCATAATAAATCTTTATTGTTATGAGATATGTTATTTCATTTAGAAATATTGATGCAGCAAATACTGACAACTTGAACACAAGTGGAGCAAAAATATCTATTAAATACCTTGAGAATCAACAGTAGTTTTCATTCCTACTTAACACAAGTTGCCACATCTCAATGGAAGTAACAAAAAGAGAACTTCCTCTTGCACTTTCATTAGCTTTTAGTCATTTATGCTTTAATAGCCTCCAATAGGTAAAATAATAATTAGAAAAAAAGAAATAAAATCTCAGTAGAACCAATGTGGGAGAAAAAAGCTGACGCACAGGAGAGAAAAAAAGATAATTTTAATAAAGACATCTATGTATGTCTAAGTGATTAAGCCAGTGAAAGGAATACATCTGTTTTCAATGATGTTTCTGCAAAGATGTGACATATTTGAGAATGGGCCATCTAATTACAAGATTGGGACTGAATACTACTCAGTAGTGCAGGTAAAAACAAATATTATCTTCCAACAGGGGAAAAGTAAAGGTTTGGTTTTTATCTTTTACCCCTAAAATATGAACAGATACTTTGCAAACAAGAAACAGGTTAAGTTTTTGTACTGCTTATTGACACCTTTGTTAAAATTGGTAGTGATTTTAATAAATACAGCCAGGTGATGTGCATATTCTTAGATTTAAAGTGTTGAGTAAGTCGTTGGCTTTCTGAAAACTAATGTGAAAGATAATTGAAAGATTAAGATCATAGAAAGATCATTTCTATGAACTTTCATGTCATGTCTAGCCTAGGAAATATGCTAGGAAATGCTCCCTTAAGCATCAGTAAGTGTTTAACCTACTGCTTAAATGTCACTGCTTGGTTGATGATATTCTTGTTGCTTCCTCTCCTTCCAGGCTGGAGCAGTGTCTGTTCTTAGCTCTTTAGGAGCAATAATTATCATTAATTGGTGAGTCATACAACATTCTGCTGCTGGGAAAAAAAAAAAAAAAAAGACGTAAGTCTTCTGTTACTTGAATTACTCACAAAATATTTCCAAAGTTAAAGTAATCTTTCTAATAGATCATTGCAAGCATCCTTCCACTGTTAATGCAGTCCTTAGGTATATTTTTTAAATCTCCAGAAGATCTATTTTACTAAAATAGGGAGTGAGAATGTGAAAACATCTCTACAGACACCAAGGTGAGGTGCTTAGGCACTGAAAGAAAAGGCTTCCCTGTGATATGTGGTGAGGACCATGGTGAAGCAGATTGTCCCCCTGCAGTCCATGGAGGACCGCCAGAAAGTAGAGACCCACTCACAGCCTGTGGAGGACCCCATGCTGGAGTGGGTGGATGCCTGAAGGTGGCTGTGACTCAGTGGAAGGTGGCTATGACTCACCCTGGAGCAAGTTCCTGGCAGGACCTGGGAGCCTGTGGTGAGAGAGGAGCCCACGCCAGAGCAGGTTTGCTGTCAGGTCTTGTGATCCCGTGAGGAACCCAGGCTGGAGCAGTCAGTACCTGAAGGACTGTCTCTCCCTGTGGATGACCCACACTGGGCAGTGTGTGAGGAGCTGCCCCATGGGAGGCCCCATACTGGAGCAGTTCGTGAGGAGCTGCAGCCCATGGGAAGGACCCACGCTGGAGAAGTTCATGAGGGACTGTCTCCCATGGGGAGGGACCCCCACAGTGTAGCAGCGGGAAGTGTGAGGAGGCCTCCCTCTGAGAAGAAGCAGTGGCAAAGTCCATCTATACTGAACTGACCATAACCGCCATCCCTATCTCTTGCGCCACTGGAGGGGAAGGAAATGGAGTCCTGGGAAGTGGAGGGGTAGGGGGAGGCGATTTAAGATTATTTCACTTTTCATCTCCCTGTTCTTATTGGTTCTTTCATAAATCAAACCTTTTTCTCTCTAAGTTGAGCCTGTTTTGCCTGTGATGCTAATTGCTGAGCAATCTCTCTGTCCTTATCTCAACTCACAAGCTGTTTGTTATATTTCTCTCTCTCTCCTATCCAGTTTGGGAGAGGGAGTGATTTTATGACTTGGTGGGCATTGGGCTAAACTCCACCATCTCATGGTCACTGCAGCTGAGGTTGCCTCGAACCTTCACATCCTCAACCAGAGCTTCTTTATTTGTTAGCACAAGGTCCAGCAGCACACCTCTCCTGGTTGGTTCCTCAGTCACTTGTGACAGGAAGTTGTTATCAATATTCTGTAGGAACCTCCTGGACTGTGTGTGCTTGGCTAAGTGGCTTTGCCAGCAAATATTAGGGAGGTTGAAGTACCCCATGAGGACCAGGGACTGTGACTATGAGGAAGCGCTCAATTGTTTGTAGAAGGCCTCATCCACTTCCTCCTTCTGATCAGGTGGCCTGTAGTAAACTCCCACAACAGCATCATCTACATTACCCTTCCCCTTAATTTTCACTGACAAACATTCAATCATAAAATATTTGAGGCTATCTTCCCAAAGTTATTGGAAAGTTTAACTTTTCATATACTTTTGAGAACTTCTTGTCCTTTGGCTAAAGTATTATGAAGGTATATTGTATTGCAGCAGTGTATTCAAAGTCTTGGTTAATTATGATAGTTTAAAAGGAGAAATTGTGTTGGCTAAATGCACGTTACACAACTGCCCTAAAGATACTACATCTTTTGCATAGCCAAGTTTTTAATCAATCTCTATGTAATATCTCAGTTTTATTATTTATGTCTCAGGTGGCACCATAATTTTAACTGCAATTACAGGCATGTACTTAGAATCTACTATCACTACTTATAAAAAATGGTGTTCCTGCCATCTCTTTGCTGTTTCTTATATGTGCAGCCTTAGTTACATTAAAATTTCTATCACTTTTTAAAAATTGAAGATATTGTCCCTTTGATCAGTATTTACTTCTCAAATACATCGTTTTTGATGAACCAACACAATTGCTTTAGTGAATTCTTAAAATAGTCTTGCATCACAGGTGGAAAAGAGCAAATCCAAGGAATTATGTAAACAAAGAATATGTCTAGACTGAGATTGAGATGACCCATATAATTGATCCATTTTTTTCCTTTACTATACAGCACATGCTTGCAGGACAGCCAGTGCTTGTGGAGACAGTGTTCTCAACAGTGACTTACCAGTATCTGAAACTTGCTGGATGTTCACTGCTTCAGAAATGTGTATCATGGATAAGGTGTATCATTCCTTTCTTAATCTGAGCCAGATGGCTGTGGAAGCAGCTTCTTGACTGCTTCAGACTTCTGTGTACTTCCTCCTGTAATCTGTCATCAGTCTCCAGGTGGTTTAGCAGTGGTCAACAGCTGACATATCTCTCTTTTTGTGCAAAACTTGAATAAAATAGCTGATGCTGCTATTAAGAAATAAAGTGATGGTCCTCAAGTTGGACTTTTTCAGGGATTATGTACTAATCTAAGTTTTGAAATTGAAAGAATTAAAAATTAATTTTGTAACTTCCAGCAAAAAAAGCTAGGTGAACTGTTTGGGTCAAGAGAAGGACAAAGTGAGCTGTGTCAATGAAGCTGGATTTTGAAGGCATAGGAATTTAATTCCCTTCTCTGTTCCTTCCCTTAGTTTCTTTGGTTAAGAAAAACAACTATTTGAAGGCTTCTGATCATGATAGTCATGGGTACAAGTAGAGCCTTAACACTGAGAACAAATATGTTTATTTTTCCTCCTTCCCATATAATGGGATTGTATGTAACAAAAGATAGATAAAATGGGCTGTATTTGGTATCTTGGGAATGTCTTCGGCTTTCTCTGATGTTTTCTATACTCACTTGTAGTTACTGAAAAGTTTTTTCTGATGTTTAGCTGATCACAAGTTTGGGGTTTTTTTCCCCTAGAAAAATCAGCAGTTAGCAGATGTCTTCCTTCTTTACATACCTCCATTTTATTTGGTTTTGCATGAACAAAGTAATGCACAGTTACACATGTAATATATATATTGTAAAAGTGTCATGATATTTTGTTTCTTGTGGGTTCATCTCTTTGCTATAATAAGAAACAATTTGATGAGTCAGAGCAGTAGTGATCCCTCAACCTCTGTAGTCTTTCTCTGTCAATGGCAGTAGAAAAGGATGGCTAGAGAGAAACTGGAAGCACAGCTGTGCTCTCCAGTATCATCAAGTGCATCTTTTCCATCCACAGATGTCACGATTTTGTAAGCCCTGAGCGTAAGCCCTGAGCCTCCTCATCTTTCTCCTCTCTAAACAGAGCAGTCCTATCTTCTTCAGTTTCTCCTAGCAGGGCAGCAATTCCATCCCCTTGTTCAATCCCTTTTTTTTCTGGACCTTTTCTGACTCTGCTGTCACTATTCTTCAGATTCAAAGACTGGAATTGCATGCAGTACTCAAGATACAAGCAATCTGTGGGGTTTTTTTTTTGTACTGACAAAAGGATGCTTCATTTCTGTTCTGATCAGCTGTTCTGACCATGTTAAGGTCATGCTTATGTATCTATGGCTGGAATATTTTTGTTAAGAATCACTATCAAAATTATTTCTACCTCCATCTAAGACTATGTGATAAATACTCCTTCTTTCTGTGTGCAAAAAAAAAAAAAAAACAACAAAAAACCCCAAAACCCAAAATATTCCATTAGGCCATTTATTGCACAGAAGAAATGAAAATGAAAACTAGAAGAAGACGTCCTGTTTCAGTTGTCCCAGTAAAAACATGTCTCAGCTAGCAAAGCAATTCATGTGCTTACTCAGGAGAGTGGAGAAATCTACTTTTACTGAACTCTGTCAAAAAATAAAAAGGCACAAAATGCTCTTTGCTTAGTCTCTGAATGTCTTCCTTGTTTTCTTTATCAGCATGATGGAGGTCCAGAAGGTAAGAGCTGATCCTGGGGCACTGAGCCCACAGTTGAATACTAAAAGCTGTTGTACGCAGCATACTAAGATGTGATTTATAAAGGGCTTAAAAGTATCTTTGGTTTTCTGTGTGGCAAGTAGAATTGATGAACGTACTTTTTTAGTGAACAAAGATATGAACTTGCATTTCTATAGTCTGATTTCTGGAAATATTATTTTAACATGATATAGTATTATATATAACTTCTTCTTTTCTAACATTTAATGGTGTTGTACACTGCTGGTTTTTCCTCCGTGAAAGGTTTCTCAGATGATATATGACACCACTTGCTAATTGTGATATTTCTGTATGTCAAGCATGAGACTTTTTTTGAACGGACAAATATTTTTAGTTACTAAGCTTAAAATTATTCACATCTGTGAAGAATCGTGTAACTGAGTAGTCTATTTGCATTTTATACTATGAAGAACATGCAAAGGGCTTATCACAGTAAAAGAGTATGGTGATTGAATTTTAGAGCGGAAAAAAACCCTAAGAAAATGAGCAAAAATAGTCAAGATCAGAAAAAAACTAAGACAGCAAACCTGTTGGGGATGGTTTGTAAAAAAAGAGTGGTAGTATTTCCCTACGTTTTGCATCCTGAGAATACTGTTCTAGTGTATAGCAGGTTTTTTGTTAAGAATTTTGATGAAAAGATCAGAAGGAACATTGGTAATGTTTTATTCATTGTATTATTTTTCTTATCACAGATTTTTTTTTAAAAAGCTCCAAACTTTTTCTGGGAGGTCTTATGTCACAAATATGTGGACTGAGAAGTCTATATTCCATCACTTGCACACTCTACTTGTAACAAGGAGTTCAGCTCTATTCTAAAGCATGCAGCTTACTTCGAAGAACTGCTTAACACTATAAGCCTACATAAATTTGATTGAGACTAATAGAGTAGTGAAGCTAAAAGCAAGTTTTTGTAATTAAGTGGTCATTGTTTGAGACTTTTAATGACTGAGTAGCTTGAGTTGCCTGTCAGTTTTCTTAACGTAGCCGATAGAGTGGGAAGAGTGATGTGCCCTGGAACTTCTTGGCCATGATGGCACATTCATAGAATCATAGAATGGTAGGGGTTGGAAGGGGCTTTTAGAGATCATCTAGTCCAACCCCCTGCTAAAGCAGGTCCATCTAGACCAGGTCACATAGGAATGTGTCCAGGCGGTACTTGAACGCCTCCAAGGACGGACACTTTACAACCTCCCCTGGGCAGCCTGTGCCAGTGCTCCATCACCCTCAAAGTAAAATAGTTTTTTGTTATGTTTAAGTGGAACTTTTTGAGTTCCAGCTTCATCCCATTATCCCTTACCCTGTTGCTAGATTCAACAGAAAAAAGAGATGTCCCAAACCTCCTGACAGTCACCTTTTGAATACTTATTCATGAGATCCCTCCTCAGTCTTCTCTTCTCTAGACTAAACAGCCTCAATTCCTTCAGCCTTTTCTTGTATGAAAGATGCTCCAGTAACCTGATCATCTTGGTGTCCCTGTGCTGAGCTCTCTCCAGGAGTTCTCTGTCCGTCTTGAGTTGAGGAGCCCAGAGCTGGACACAGGACTCCAGATGAGGCCTCACCAGGGCAGAGTAGAGGGGAAGGAGAACCTCCCTATTATACCAGACAGCTTGCTCTATGTTACTTCTCCTCCCAACCCCCAACATTCTTCAGTTTAAAGCCCTCTTGATCAAGTTGGTTAGCCTATTCCCATATTGCTGGCTCAAATTTAGTTTGCTGTCAACCAGAGCTTCCAGGTCTCTCTCTGTAGAGAGCCAACAGGTCAATCCCTAGACTGTCCCAGTGCATGGGGTTGTTCCTTCCCAAATGCAGGACTCTGCACTTGTCCTTGTTGAACCTCATGAGGTTCCTCTCTGCCCAACTCTCAAGCCAGTCAAGATCCTGCTGAATGCCAGCACAGCCTTCTGGGGAATCAGCCAGTCCTCACAGTTTGGTGTCATCAGCCAACTTGCTGAGGATACACTCTGTCCCCTCATCCAGGTCATTGATGAAAATGTTGAACAAGACTGGCCTCATAACCCATCCCTGTGGAACTCCACTGGCCACAGGCCTCCACCTCGATTCTATGCCATTGACCACCACCCTCTGAGCTCTGTCATTCAGACAGCTCTCAGTCCACTTCACTGTCCACTCATGCAGCCCACACTGCCTGAGCTTTCAGACAAGGATGTTATGGGCGACAGTGTCAAAAGTCTTGCTGAAGTCAAGGTAGATGACACCTGCTGCTCTCCCCTCTTCTAACCAGCCAATTATGCTCTCATAGAAGGCTATCAGGTTGGTTTCCCCTTGGTGAATCCATGTTGACTCCCCTTGATAACGATATTTTCCTTCATATGTTTAGTGATAACATTCAGGATGAGTTGTTCCATCACCTTTCCAGGGATGGAGGTGAGGATGACTGGCCTGTAGTTTCCTAGGTCCCCCTTCCTGCCCTTTTTGAAGACCAATACAGGTTATATAATTTCATCAGCTGAATAACGACTTAGATTACTTAAAGATGGTCAGGCTTTCTAAAATTTTACCATGTGTATAGGAAAATGCAAGAGCCTGAATCGTAACAGCACTTTAGAATTTGTGTCTGAATTCACCAGAACGAGAAAGTAAAATCCAGTCATTGATTTAAAATTTCTACAAGTCCACAGCTCTTATATAAAATAAGCTTCCAAGTGTGTGTGTCTCTCTCTGTGTGAGTGTGTGTATTTGTGTCTGTTTGATTTCTAGCTCTAGAGCTTACTTTTCGAATGCTCTTGTATTATATGTTTTTGAGACAAGAGTGAATTACTAATATTGTATTCTGCTAGTTTTTCTTAGCTTATATTACGACTTGCCCAAAGAGAAGAAACTCCCGCTGCTAGTATTTGCCTGTCTTACAGTGACGTGAAACAGTAATTGTTTATATAAGTATGCATGAATAGTTTGATGGTTCTCTCTAATAGAATTTGGCATATAAGAACATCACTTATTTGGACTAAATGAGAGCTAGCCAATTAACCCTCTGTAAAGTTATGATGAAGTGCTTGATCAGTATTAATGTTAAACATTAAGACATATATCTCGTCTATCTTATTCTATTAATGATTTAAACTATCTTCTATTCATCTAAATATCAAGAACCTACCTAGTGACTGACTGTTCTGGATGTTTCTCTAGTCAAATAGAAAGGTACAACCTAATATCATCTGAAGAATCAAATTTGGATGGATTTGGACTCTAAATATGTTTGCCATCTACTTATTCTGTTAGCAGCAATTGCTGTAGCTGGTTTTGCACATCAGCTTTCTGGGCTAAAATAGGATTTTTTTTTTTTTCCTTTAGATACAGTTGAGTATTTCTTCAATTAATCACTTAATTTCTTGTCTTAGTATTCCAGAGATAGAAAGTAGTCATGTAGTAACTATTTATATCAGTTCTATTTTTAAATTTTCTTATCTTTTTTGAGAAGAAGTTTATCTGTAAGTAGCTATGTCTACAATTTTAGGTGAAGTGGCTAAGAGAGTGGCTAAAGCTCAGGGAGCATGTTGACGAGAGGACCTGTCTATGCTGCAGACTTCAGTAAGAGGACAAATAGGCTTCCATGACTTGTCCTGATCCAGAGGTCAGAAGTCTTGAACTACCTGTTCTGGTACCTTGCTGGTCTATTGTTAGCTTGTAGTGGTTTTGTCTGAGCCAGGTTTTGGTAGCGGGAAGGCTACAGGAGTGGCTTTTTCGTTTTAAAGAATTGCCAGAAGCTTTCCCTGTAGCCAACAGGGCTAATGCCAGTTAGTTCTAAGATGAGCCCTGCAGCTGACCAAGGCCTGGCCAATTAGTGATTAAAATAATGCCTCTGTGAATAATGTATTTGAGAAGGGGAAGAAGTTGCTGTGCAGTTGCTTAGTTGAAGTTCGATTGCTTTCAGTGGTGCAAATTAGCTATTAAGTGAAGAACAAGTCCACAAAGCTTTTATAAATAGAGGTTAATACAATCCAGAGTCAAGCTGCTATTCTGCTTTCTCTGCTCAGGAGCTCTCCCCTGATGAAAGCCTTTTGATCATGGTACTGGAATAGTTACATGGAAGTGTTGAACTATATGAAAAACCCCAAACAGTAAAGCTTGATAGCTTAATATTTCTTTTATTGTGAAAACTGTTTGCAAGAAATTACCACAACCAATGTCTTTGTCCCATCTATAGAGATATTTCTTGTGCTCCACAGTGAATGAAGAGATGATACCCAGGTTGGACATATTAGTAGTAAGAGAAAGGGATACAGGGATATCCTGTGTGAACCTTTGAAGTATGCATGTTCTTGAACACATCCTCTAACAAGAGATGTAGATCTAATCCCAAGTTCTTGCCGAATTTTGGGAAAGACTGTGTATAGTATTTAGAGCAATTTATATTCCGTTCTGTATCAAAAAGTACTTTGCACCTCAGGTCTTATTTTCATTTTGTCATCTTTTGTACCTCTTTCCAGCCTTGTTCCCACCCACTCCTATGCACAACCAACTCCTCTTAGAGTCAGAAGCTTTCAGGGTATTTAACATTTAAAGTCTTGCCCTTTACTATTACCTGCTCTCTTTGTCCAGCTTTATGGTATCTCTGCCTTGCCCATTCTGCCAGTCTTTGAGACTTGTCGGCTGTCAGGTGGGTGTGCACGCAGCTCACCAGATGCTCTTGCTTGTGGCTCACCCACAGGTCTGTTGCCCTTGCCAGTTTTAATGAGCATGACTAAATATTCACCTTTTGTTTCTCTGCCTCTTCATGATAGAAGTCAAAGGCTCCTAATACCCTTGCTGTCTCTTGATTCATATGTTTTATACTTTATAGTGGGTCTTTGATTGACATTTTTACCCACCCACTTCCCTACTGTTGTCTGAGAGGTAACCTCCACAAGTGTGTAAGTGCAAACACTTAGCCATCTTGTTTTTTTCTTTCCTTAAGCTATTTTTCCTCCTTTTCCCTCCTTGTTTCTTAGACAACTAGGGATGTGTCTCAACACAGTGCATATACTTAAGATTCTGTTTAGTTATGTTTGTTATTCCCTTTAAATGTATAGAAAGAGCATAATAAAAAGCAAAGATCTGATTCATCAATTCCACAGTCCATCTATGCAGATAAATAACTGAGTTCCACAATATTATTTTTAAAAATCTTCCATCGATATGTACTGAAATAACTTGAGATATTAGAAATTCTGTATCAGTTGGTATATAATGTGTATTATATATGTGTATATATCACCCCACAGTATTTGAATGTGTTTTCCCCTCCATCTTCTACTTGACTTTCTATACTGAATTAGAAAACACAATTTTTAAAATCTTTTTTACAAGAATCTGTTAAAATTTCCAAGCAGATTGCTAGCATGCCAGTTTCATATGAACTGCCTGGGAAATGAAGGCCTACCCTTGGACGACTTTTCTTACTCCTACTGGAGTTCCTTGAAGTCCTTCTGTAGTTCAGCGCAGACAGCAATGTCTGTGGGAGAACAACAAATCAAGTTAACATGCTTTATTATAGCAGAAGAATTATTTGTCTGCAGAAGAAACACTGAGGTCTTACAAAAGATGAGAACTATCTGTTGACAGTAAAATCTTATTGTACTGGCTTATTCTAGGGCAGTCTGGCCAATTCATCTTTAAAGTTCACAATAAGATGTTGTCTTATTATCTAAGATTTTGTGTAATATGATGATAACCAAACAAAAAGTTTATTTTGTGCTGTGTCTGAGCTGAAAGAAAAATGTGTCTGGAATACTGAATTTATTAATATATTAACTTCATCCCATTACCCCATGTTCTATTACTGGACATTATAGAAAAAAGTGTTGCCCCATCCACTTGACATACACCTATTAAATACTTGTAAGTATTAATGAGGATTCCTCTCAGTCCCCTCTTCTCTAGGCAAAACAGTCTCAGATCCCGCAGCCTTTCCTCATTAGGAAGATGCTTNGTCTCTCTCAGCAGAGCTGCTCTCCAGCAGGTCAATCCCCAGACTGTACTGGTGCATGGAGATGATCCTCCCCAGATGTGGGACTCTACACTTGTCCTTGTTGAACCTTATGAGGTTCCTCTCTGCCCAACTCTTAAGCTGTGAAATTTATTTTTATTTGAAGTCAAAGACAGATGACAGAATTAATATCTTGTGGGAAGTTGGTAGAGGAAGAGATACATAGTCACCTAAGCAGTGTTTTTTAATTCTTTCTCCAGAATCTATATTTTGAGACACACGGTTTATTAGAACTGTATGAAAAGCAGGTAGAGGGACATCTTGAAATCACTTAATATGTCATCATCAGGCTATGAAGCAAGAAATGTTAAAAATTGATGCTTTTACCACCTGTGAAATGCCACAGAGTGCAGAATACTGAAGAGTAATTATTCAAAATTGGGCTGAAGAGCTTTAAAAAATAATATGCCTACATAGTGTATGCTCATAGTGTAGATGTAAGCTTTTAGGTTATTCATTGCTGCAATGACAATCATTCTAAAACACACAAAAAAACCCCAATTATTTCGGTTGCTTTTTACAAAAATGCAAAAGACCTAATTAACTGAGTTAAAATTAGTCTGATGTATTTACCGTGAATTAGTATTGTTCACAACCTGTGGTAGCTGAAAGGATGAGTCTGTGAAGACTAAGTCAAGAATCCTGAGAACTATTTCAATAAAATGAGTGTTTAACTTCATTGGAAGCACACCAGATTGTATTTTGCTACCCTAGAGCCACAGAGGTCTCTAAATTTGTTTTAAAAAGAAGTTAATTGTAAAGTCTCATATACCTGCACACATTCAAACAAAACAGTTCCTGATGGTAATTAATATTGAAATACAGAGCATAAACAATCATGGAGGAACATTAACTCCAAGATGATCATTTCCTATAGTTTGAGTCCCTAGCCTTTGTAAACAAGCAAATTGATCTTTCTTGAGAAAGCTGATTTCTTTATCATCCATGTAGATTTTATATGCAAATACCTGCAAGCTGAAAGCAGATGGAAAATTACCTTTTAATCTCATATATAAATGCTTGGTGTTGTACTACAGATGGTGCATTTGTTGTCAGGTAAACAAGGGCCAGTATAATGAGGGCTTACAAACTTTAGAAAACATTTCTTTTGTGCTGAATATGCCAATAATGCTGTTAATGTTCTTTCTATCTGCATTTAAAGCTAGGTCTGGGGCAGATCCCACTTTGTTGCTATAGTGTACAAGATTGTTTGAGTTAGGTGAATGCCTCTAGGCCATCATTCCATGGTACAGTGCATGCACCATCTTACAAGTGGAAAAGAGGGAACCCTTAATGCACTTGATGCAATGCCTAGGGCTGGGAATGTATTAGATTTTGAGAAATTAAATTATCAAAATTCACTGTAATGTTGGACTGTTGCTTAAAGGCTGGAAAGAAGATGTCCTTTCAAATCTTATTTTACTTCTCTTTAACTGATGGGCCAGTCACAAAGTGAGAATAGTATTGATGGCTCAAAATATTTACAGGTGTTGTCTGTATATGTAATTCACAGAATTTTTAGTACAGTTTTTCCCATTCTACTTACAGTTCATATACTTTTCTTTCCAATTCTGGTTTTGATTTTTCCTTACACTTCAGTGAAGAGATAATATGATGATCAGATTGAAGTGCTCAAGGCAGACAAAAGGGCAACAATATAAATCTTAGTTCTGTACATCAAGAAAAATGAAAGCAAAGTTTTACATGGCATATTTCAAATTGTTTTCTCCACAACGTAGAAAAATTTGAATATGGGAATCCATTAGTCTGTTGGAAGTGCTTGTTTAATGTAATGTTTATTCAGATACTGAACTTTTACTATATTTTGAGTCCATTTCAAATTTTTCCTACTTTAGCTTTTGCTCTTGTGATTGTTTTGAAGAATTCAATATTTTCAAATATTTTCAAAGGAGGAAGAAACTGATTTTCTAAGTATTTCATGAGATTAAAATCTCCCTTGACTCCAAATCGCATAATTCAAATAATTGCAAAGAATATATCAATCTCTGCTCCAAAGGATTATCATCTAAAATGTAAATTTTTCATAGTTAAGTAATTTGAAAGTAATTATTACTGTATGAGAAGTGCAAATGTATGTGTCTCTTTGGAAAATAGCTATATAAAATTTTAATTTGGAGAATTTGAATTTTTACTGATATAACTGAGGTGCACCTTTGTTACATTCATTGCCACTGTTCTGGATTGATACATCCTTATCATGTACTGTATAATTATGTCTTTGAAGTCTTTGAATCACAAATTGGCAGTACTAGAGACTATTCTTTCACACCTTTCTTTTACTAGTTTTAACTGAAAGCTTTCATCAGTAGCTTCTGTAGATACAATACTTTCTCTAAGAACCATCTTTTAGATAGAAGACTTTTCCTCTTAATCATTCTGGTAAAGTATTCTTTAGTTAATCTCTTTTAGACTGCCTTGACACTGTATGTGTATTCCATGGCTCTCTGCGTTTCAGGATATAGACTCTTCCAATCCATAAATGAGTGACATATGGGCTTGGATGAAAAAAACCACAAAAGCAGCCCTCTTACAATCAAGAAACTCTCCTACCTCTAAACCCACCTTTTCTGATAGGCAAATTATCTGTTCATAGGTTGACAGAACTTATTTTCCTATGGAATATGGACTGAGGCATAGTTTTAGATACAAAATCCATGTGCTAAGGAAATCTAAATTACTGAGATTATTTTGTACTAAAAGTGCATCATCTAATCTACTTGTCATTTAGTTAAGAGATTCGCAGGTATAAATATGACTCAGCATTTTGAGATTGTATTTTACTGGTATCTGGTACAGCTTTATGTTTAATCAAACTTGATGCATTAACATCAGACTTGCAGGGGAGATGAATATGCATGCTTCCTTAATTGTTGACAGTGGAAATGTCAGCATGCTTTCGTTGAGCATAGTATTACTATGTTATCAACCTGAGAGTTTATCTTGAAGTTGGTATTCACCAAGGATTTAAACAGTGTAAAATATCTCACGATATGAAGGAGCACCAGGGTGTGCCGGAGCCAAATGCTGTCATTCTGTGGATAAATATAAGTTAGGTTAAAAATGCTGGCATTTCCTGAGTCTTCGCATTATCACCACTGTGAGCTGTAGTGACTTATCTAATGACTTGTAGTCACTACAGTGACAAGTATAATCTTGAAGTGACTGCATTTCTGAATTATATTGTCTCTTACTCTGAAAGAGGATTGTGATAATTCTTCTCTTTTTTTTTTACTAAAAGTTTTGTTCTATTTAAATTTCTAAATACGCAGTCATCACTAAATAGTTCTGCACACTGAAACTCAGTAAAGATTAGGTGAAGTGCTACCACATTATATCTATTGCTGGTGTCAACATTTGGTGTTGTTGCATCTAGTTTATAATCCTGAGCAAGATGTTTTGAGTCCAGAGATGTTCTGTCATCCTAATTCAGGGTGCCCCTGCAACTGCTTACTCATACCAGAGTTAAGATCAGAGATTTCTGTTTACATATGTCTTCTATTATGGACCTATTCTGACTCAAAATAAATTATACATGAAATTATACATATAGCATCAAAGGAAAAAATGACACATTTGCATACCCTGGTGATTTACACAGAGAGAGTTTTTGTCTACACGTAGAGGAACCAGAACTGTCTTTCCACAGAATGTATTTTTGAGCTGCTAGCTTTCTCACTTCAAATTAGTCAGGTGTAAGAGGAAAGGCAGCATTTGAGTGGCCCTTTTCAGTTACAAAGAAACACAGGATGAAGGAAAAAGGCTGTTACATTTATCTGAAAACTGGGATGGGGGGGGGAATGACATTTGGTAGAAGCACCTGCGGAAGGATGGGAAATCTTATTTTGGGTAGCTTCTCTCTGTCCACCTGATGTCTCATAGAGTGACAAGGAAAGTCAGTTTCATGAATTGCATAGTTAATTATTGCTTTCATTAGATTTTGTAGCAAATTGTTGTTGCAAAAGTTGTTGGAGAGCTCAGAGTTTAACCATTACAAACACCAAGAGACTTTTCAAAAAGATATATAACTTTCTTAAACTCCAGCAATTTGTATACAGTCCTTTGTAATGATGTATAAAAATTTATTTATACTTTGCCAATGTTTTTCTTTCGGCCAATTAATGCTGCAGATTGTAAATATGTCAACTGCTTGATAAGCATTTTAAATAATACAGCATCACTGTAAAGTCCTATGTGTTCCTTATGTTGCTGCAGACCATTACATCCTGTGCTTCAGGATCTAGTAACCTCCACATACTCTGTTCTGGGCATACTCGTTCTTGCAATCTGTTTTTACTGTAAAATGCAACTGTAAATTTGTACATTTATTTATACATTTCCAAGTGGGGACACAATCTTAAGGACATTTTCTCCAGGTAGAGAATTTTAATAGAAATTAATTTATTCCTCTGAGCTGAACTATCTTGCAGTGTACAATTATGCATCCTGGCTCTCTGTCTCATCATCCTGTTCAATCTCTCAAAGTCTCTTTGTGCTAATGTTTTGGTTTCTTTAATAACTCCTGTCATCTTCTTTACATATTGTGTACTGCTTTAAAGTGAGAAGTTACTCAACATAATTTCTTCTGATGCTGTGATTTATTTATGTTTTTGAATAAAACCCCAACCTTTAAATTTCAGTTTGTTTGCAATAGAACCCTTTAAAAAAATCTTTTTAGTCAAGTTACCTATGTCTATTATATTTTTCTGCAAGTGGTAAGAAGAACTGGAAGAATTAAAAAGTTTTTGGAGAAAATAATCAAGTGCTTATAAATGTATCTTGGAGGACCCTTACTACCCACATCAGAGATTTAGGGAACTGTGCTCATTCTTATGGTCTTCAAATAAAGTAATTCTTTGTATATAAGCAAAAGTGCGAGCCTGTTTATCAAAGCAATTTAGCTGCTCATGTTCCTAGGACTTTTCTCTGTTATCATTATTCTGATTTAATTTTATTCTTTTCTATTATTATTTGCTTGCAATGAATTCTGCAGTGCTGACAGTATAATCCACTTTGAAGATTTTTGAAGATTTAGAATTAGGTAATCTTTTAGCAAATTAATTGTTTTAAGGTAATGAACTAATCACAATATGGCAGCTTTTACAGTATGGCTGCATTTGATGGAGTTTAATTATAATTGCATCTTGAGAGCTACAGCTGCTGTATTTCATATGTTAGTATAAATTATGAGGAACTAATTAATACAAGTAGATGCACAGGTGGAAAATTATATATAAATAGAAGAATGTTTCTGAGGTGTCACAGCTTCTCTTCCAAGAATAGCATTCCACAAACATTTTGAATGATGACCACAATTTTCAGCAATCTTATCTGGGTAATAAATATTATTTTTGTTCTCTGAGGGACATAATTTGGGAATGTAAGTGCTAAAGTTTTTGAGAGGAGAAGTTTCTCCATATAATTGCATGGGACTGTGTGGACTAAGGTAGCATGAAGACAGAGAACAAAACAAGGAAGAGTACTTTTACTGAAGAATAATGTAGTTTGAAGGGAAAACAGAGATCTTACTGTAGTATTTAACTCCAAGAGCTAAATTTTGTCTTCAAAATCGTCAAACATCAAGATAGAAATAAATAAATAGAGGATGCTGCTTTACTTCGTTTTTGTCTTGACGACAGGCCAGCCTCTGGTGTGGCTCGTAGCTATTCGCATTAACCTAAGACATTTAAAGCCACATACACCATCTATTCCACTTGATGAAGCATCTGTCATTCCGTGAGCTACATCATAAACTAGAAAGTAGGATTTGTCACATTTTTTCAATATCAGGGAATGTGCAATCACTGTCTATAGCAACCAGGAGACAGAACAATCTAAATGTGCCTGAGTGCTCTCAGTTGTTTTCCTTTGAGACTTGTGCACATAATATACCTTAATATTTTCATCTCCTGCTGTCATCTCAGAATTGCAGATAATCTGAATTAGTATTCATGTAACCTCGATGGTGTTCTCTTCTTTAGCTTTCTGGTCTTGAAACAGTGTAATGGTGGGCTGTTTGTCATATTTATAGCCATATATGAACACAAAAGAGCAAATGAACAATTTTCACTGTTGTACTATAAATATGCTGAAGCTGTCCAAAGTTGAATCTTAAATATCTGCAGAGTAGTTGCAGGACTGAGTTGCTTAGATAAGTTTGCATGGAGAAGCTAAAGCATTGATGTAAGTGATTAGCTTGGAGTCCACTCACTGTTAAATGCAATGGTGTTTTCTGTGGCCAATGTCAAGTGAACATCGCACTTTATCATGGTCTTCACTGAGGTAGGCTTGAGCTCGGAACACTGGGTACCTGAACTAATATGATTCTTTCTACAAGACCCACTGTGGTCAAACTCAAAGCAAGAATATGGGTCCCCATATTCTGATGGCTCTAAATCTAGGAGAGAAACCAGCTTCAGTAAATGGGTGCAGTTCTGGAAGAACAAGTTATGCTTTTCAGACCCAAGTAAAGGACTCGTATCTCATACTGGAAATATATTGTAAGTTGATATCTTGGTTAGGAAGAATATTTAAATTGTTTCAAAACAATAATAGCTCTGTCTTCAACTGATAATTTTGTCAATGTGATTCTTACTTTATCTACGCTCTATCTTTTCTTCCATACTAAACTATTGCAAAAGCAGCAGGTAAATGGGAAAATACAAACCCTTGGCTTCAAATATCTGGATAAACTGCCATTTTCAAACTGATTTTTGTCTCAAATAAAGAAGTATATGTTGCAAATTGCATTCAAAAGATATATTATCAAAAGTGACATTCACTGATATCTTACAGCTCTATTTAGGTGTGCAACTGATTTAACAACTGAATTCTGACAGATTCTAATTGGCCTTAAATGCCAGTGGGCTGTATAACTCCTTAGTATCTGCGCTAGTAGGAAACAGCCAGAGATCAACTCATCTTTACCAAAACTAGCTTGATCTCTGGAATGGCATGTTATCGTCTGCTCATCTTGAAGGCTAAGAGCAATTGCTTAGCGCAGTGGTCCATGAAGGTCTGAAATATAATGCAAAATCTTTTCCATTTCATATTCAGACCTAAGGAGCCTGGGCATGTAGTTTAGGGCTCAAAAGCTGATGTGATGTCCATATTTGCCATTGCATCCCAACAAGTCTCTCTGGTACTCAGACTTCTGGCTCTTCTGCTTTTTACAGGCTAATGTAAGGAAAAAGTGGGACCAGTCAGCACTGTACTCTCTTAGCTGTGTGCGTCACACAGGTACTAAGTGGCTGAGCAAGCGGTGGATACACAATGGCTTAAACATTATTCTGCCTGTTGTTATTGGGGGTATTGACCATTTCTCCTGTTGCCTGAATTTGGAAATTTTGTAACCCATATTGCACAAATTTCTGCTTCTTCAGATAGTAAAACAAAACCAGTCCACAGTCATTTGTTTGTGGGCCTCATCTGCAGATACACCCTAGGGCATGCATACTTTGGCAAATTGAAATTCATAATGCTGTAGATGTACTGATTTTTTTCCATATATGATAGCGTTAGTTTTCAGGAGAGTGAATTAGTACCATTTTCTATTGGATTGTGTCCTCTAAGTGTGGAAAAATGGTGACAATGTGTACTACAATCTAGTGAGGGAGAAAGCATACTATCTGATATGTGGACTACTTAGCCAGCTGTTTAAAAGTCAATGAATGCATTTTCGTTTGATAGTTCTGTATTTATTTCTTGTGTAGTTACTATCACTATGACTGTAAGACATTTGTTTCCCTACTTTTTTTTTCAGTCCATTTCTTCATGAATTTCAGAGAGCAACACAGTATAACAACAGTCACACTTCTTAATGTGATTTTTATGTGTCCAAGAGCATTAACTCAAAAAAGCAGAAGTCAAACCAAGACACTGCAGGCACTAATGTGTTCTGTGAGGAAGAAAAGTGGGGAAAACATGCAGTTGCTTTATACTGCATACTTCCCCTAAATCTCTTGTAACTGTGGCCAGGGATAAGTGAAGCATAAGAATGCATCCAACTTTAGCCTTCCACTGTATCCTTATCCATAAGCAATTATATTTGAGGAACACTCTAAGATAGCAATTTTTGAAGTGACTTATTTTAAATGACCAAGGTCTGTGGGTTTTGTTACATTAGAGCTGATAAGCAGTAGTACATGATTGACCATAAGTTTTGTCTGAGTGGCTTAGTCAATGTTTACAGCACAGACAAAATAAGACTTGGAACTTAATCATAGATTTCTGTGCAAAGAATTTATCTTCACACATTCCTTGAAGACTCATTCTAATGGAAATTAGGAAAAACTCTTTATTGGGGATATCTCAAGATAAACAGAAACAGTTGTCTGGACTTCAAATCCCAAGGAATCAATTATTTTACCACAATGTGAAACTCTATTACCCCTTCCTGCTTAATCTCAGTGAATTTTTTTCACTTGAAACTTAGCTACATTGTTTTTGGCCCTTTTTATGCCTCACTTGTCACTTGTTAGTTCCATTTGCAGAGCACAGCAATACCATTAGTGTCAAAGATCTCTTTTCCTTTGGTTGCTGAAGTAAATTACATTGCAATTGAAGCTAAAGCATGACACCTAACCTCAGTTACAGCATTAGCTGGAAAAAAAAAAAAAGAGGAATTTTACTTAAATCTTTAAATTAGAGCATATATGTAGTGCAAAACCTATTTAATCTACAAGTATCAAGTGAGCAGTTTTGTTTTTAATGACGTGACAGATTAATACTATGCTGTGAGATTTGAACTATGAGGTACAAGAGATGCTTATTGGCTAGAAGCTCATTGCTAATTAGCAAATATTTTCATTCTCAATTGAAATTAAATTATATGTTATTTCAGTTTTCTGTTTATTTCCTTGGATATTGTGTGCAAGCACTTGCTGTGCATTTATTTCCTTTCTGATGAAAACATAATTATATGTTATGTAGCAAATAACTAGAATATTAAAAAAGCATGACAAATGACTGAGTAGTTAGTACTCCAGCATTTTGAACTATGTATACCCAGGAAAAAGATGAAAGCATCATAAAGATATTTTATTAAAATTTTAGGTGAAATGTAGTCAATAGTCTGAACACTTCTAGTATCAGGAGAGCATGGAGTGCTTGACGTTTGTCAAGCTCTTTGTGTTTGTTGCATTCTGAGTGTGGAAATGCTTTTCTCAACAGAATATGTATTTCCAGGTATTAGACACCTATCAACAAATGTCACTTCAGTTTAACAGGTGTTGCTACTTTACTAGAACAACTTTTTATTAGAGTAGGGACAGAAGGGTTTTCAGTTTTCTCTGTTACAGATCTAAAGGTAATAATACTTCCTAGAAGGATGGTAGAATATTACATAATCACTGTCACCCAGCTCTTTTTTCTCTTAAGTGTGGAGTTAAGGAGTTGCTGATTTGTATAAGCACTATAAGGTAACTAGAATCATGGAATCATAGAATGTCTTATTTTGGAAGGGACCTTGAAAGATCACTTAGTTCAATAACCCTACCATCGGCAAGGACATGTTTTACTAGATTGGGTTACTCAAAATCCCCTTCTACCTGATCTTGAACACTTTGAGGGATGGGGCATCTACAAACTCTCTGGGCAGCCTATGCCAGTCCTCACCACTCTCATTGTAAAAACAGTCTACCTTGTATCCAATCTAATTACTAGATTATTGTTGAAATGTATATTGAAATATGTTACATGGCAAGAAAATTCAAATTATTAGTAAGAAAAACTAAAACACAATTTTAGGGTATCTTGCTCTAAAATTTTCAAACAAAGATGTGTTTGTGCTCTTAGATGTGCCTTGAGAACTGAGTTGTCTTTCACTAGGAAACATGATAGATGATTGAATTTCAAGAGGATTGCTGATATGGATGGTCAATGAAGGAGAGAGGCTGTATAAACTGTGCAAGTTACTGCTTATGTGCAGTTCCTTTAAGTTTTGTGGCTTTCACTGTTTCAATTTTATGGCCTGGAGAAAGAAAAAAAGGTAATAATAAGTTTTGTGATTACAATCTGTCACAGCAGACCAATTGTTAGACATTGATGTAGCCTGAAGAATATTTGGAGAAAACATAATAAATTAAGCCTATGAGAACAATTCTTCACTGTGCTCTATAAACTCAAATTGTTGGCAGCTTAGAAATTTCTTTAAATGTATAATAATGTAAGCATTTTTAATGGAATATTTTTGAACTTTAATGTTGAATATGAGTTTTCTGTATGTATCTCTGCCAGACTTAATATTCCAGTTATATGTTCAATTTGATTGAGTTTATGTTATTCTTGTACTTTTCTTTGTAAGTATGTCCATAATTCTGTATTATGTTTTTTTTAAAAAAAGTTATTTTGAAAATTATAATATACAGCCATTTTCCCTTGTATTTTGGAGTCAAGTCACTTCTAACAAGCTTTGTTAGGTATATGTCCATTAGCATTTTGGTGAGATGTTCAAAACCTCTCTTAATAAAAGGGGAAAGGAGTAAATGCAAAGAGCTGCTTTGTTTATGGGACTGATTAAGCTGCAAGGAATCAGTCTCTATATGTGATGCAATGAATGTAGTCTGGCTGCTAAATACCCCAAAATAATGATGATAAATTAACCAGAAAGCTATCATGTGTTCTGAGCTCTAGTGGTAGTGTTCTTGAATAAATTTATATGATTTAAGTGGAACACTCTTGTACCTTGAAGGAATTCAACCTGTAAACCAAGTTGCTTCAGAGCATTTTTATAACAAATGACTTGTTCTGTGGGCTTCAGAGAGCAATGAGTTTCCAGAAAGCCTGGACAGGCAGTACTTTGATGTCTGGAAAGTGCTCGCTGGGATGAGGAAGGTTTGAGACATGACTGCCATTTTTGTTTGATAGACAGTTACCCACCTTTTTTGGTTCTGTTATCCTGCACATTTTCCTTCTAAATTAGGGAATTAGATAAACATTTTGATGACATTTGCTAGCAAAATGATCCATATAGTTTGGGATGAATACAAGGCAGGAGGGCAGGGCAAGCTGCATTTGCTGAAGGCTTCCATGAGACTGCTTTCACTATATCTGCCTTCAAAATGCTTGTTCTTTAGACTTTTTTTCTTCCTAGCTTACTGCCATGGATATTCCCCCATGCATCTGAAATTGTGTTTGAAACACAGTCAATTCCTTTCTATGACTTAGCACAAAGAGATGGAAGTGTCTTCTTAAAAACAGCCTTATAAACTACACCATTGCTTTTTCCTTCACTTTTACAGTAGGCAAAACTTATTTCTGTGATAACCACCTGTCTGCTCTGATGTATTTATTTATTTAATAGTTCAAGAGATCTTCCTTCCCATACTATCATGAAACCTGTATCATTTGTACTCTAGATATAGTTTAGGATTGACTAATCCCAGCTGCAGCGCAGTTGCATCTTTTCTATGGCATGATGTTTTGTTTGGGGGGACATATAATGAATGGAAACACTGGCACTAGTGCTATGCAATCTCATTGTTTGGGGTTTTTTTTCTCTTTTATATGATGATTTAGATTCTTCCAGTGATATTTCTGGAGACATTCTGTTATGTAAATATACCGATGGTGTTTTGTTATCAGTGTGAAAATATGGAAATAAACAGTTCGTAAGAAAACATTTGATGATATAAAAATTGGTTATAAAGACTGGGTAAAATTTAGGAATCTGTTTTTTCATCTTTGTTTTGAAAAAGAGCTACAGAGTTTTATGAGTTTCTTCAGTGGTTGAATTGCTTCCTCAAGAAGTTGTCCTCTTTTTTTTATGTGTGTTTTTTTTAAATTCAAAAAAGGAATTATAAAAATTATGCTAAGAATCATAATTCTACCAGAATATTTCAAATTTATTTTTCTGTCTTGAAACAGCAGGAAGGAACCTAACTTTCTGTTGGAGTCATAGTAGGAAACTTGCGGCGTTGTTTTTGTGGCACTGGTGTTTCCAAGCAGTCTGTCAAAGGTGAATATGGGGTATTTTGTGTCCTGTTACTTTTCATTTATCGAGAATGGAGCTACAGACATCTAGCGGTCTGAGTAGCAAAATACAGGTGATTCTACAGAGCTGAAATTTGTGTTTAGCTGTCATCAAAACAGCACTGCAGATAGCATTTGCAAAATATTGTTGTAGCAAAATATGCATTGAAAAAATAACCAGAATTTTTACTTCTGTTGTGAATGAATGTCCAGTCAGATTTTTATTTCCAGAATAAAGAAAAGTCACAGCATTTTTTTATAGACCTTGCAGAATATTTGAAAATGAAAAAAAAAAAAAAAACAAATCCCCAGTACTTCAGGTCTCAAATGGCACTTCTTAATTTATACGGTTTTATTTCTAGTGATACAATACAAACCATTTTACAGAAGGAAAACAAATTAATGCATTAGTAACATACCAAAATCTGTCAGATGCACACAAATTCATGTCAGAAGTCAATGTAATCTGGTTTTGCCTCAGCAGTGCTCACATTCATGGTCCTCTCGTGGCCGCTTTAGGCAGACTGTATAATAAGGGTTCCACTGCATAGTTTTCTCTCCATGACAGAGACACAGTCAGTAAAGACAAGTTTCATAATCAATCTGCAAGAATAGCGACTTTTATATCCTGAAATGTTTGGAACTTCTGCTTTATCCAGTCTACCAATCATAATGATACTGGGAAAAACTGTACTTGCAGTTATTTTGCAAAGCAATTATCTCATCTTTGACTTTACCATGTATGTCAACTCTTGACAGTAATAAAGAGTCTTCATAGTATATGTCAATTCTTATCAATAATAAATTAAGTGATTCCTGTAATATATATAATCTTTAGTATAACTGTGCGTCATAAGATCGCAATAAGTATTTCAAAGAGTTCAGCTAAACAAAAATGTAATTTTCTATGCCTTCAAAGTCATTCTCTCTTCATCTGGACAGTGACTGGACAGGAGGCAACATATGCAAGGGGAAATTCTGTTTGGGTATTAGTAAAAGATCTTTGCCAGGAAAACAATTAAACACTGGAATAGGTTTCAGTCATGCAGGACAACTCTTCGTCTTGCAAGGAGACAGTGAAAAAGTCCATCTTTATTTCCAGGGCAGTTCTTTATTTAAAAGTGCTCAGAGAAGCACTTCCTTCTCGCGTAACTATTAGCCTACTACTTCATTTCTGAAATACCTTCGCATATAATGGGCCTGTCCTGGTTTAGGCCCATCAGGGGACAAAAGACTACAACTAGCCTCAAGTACCAAAGACCTGAGGATTGCCAAAGGTCCATTGCTGCGTAAGGTCCAGGACAGAGTAGCCTGGTTTACTACTCTGCTTGGGGAAGAAAACAGAAAATAATTTCATGCAATACCAACTAAAACATACCCATAAAACCCCAAAACANCGCTGTGATGTGCATTTATCCCAATGGCTGCATCTCCTGTCTGCCTCTCGTGTGGGTCTGCTTTGCAGCCCACAGGTTCTCCAGCACAGCCTAAGCCATGGCCGCCTCCTCACATAGTCTCTCACTCATCTGAGCGCATTCACCCAGAGCTGCTGGTGGCTCTCAGCTCTGCCATTGCCCTCCATGGGTTGCATGGGCACAAATGTGTTCTCACCACGACTTACAGCGGGGTCTTCCGTCGTGCTCCTCATTCCTTCCTCCTTCTCTGACTGTGGGGTCCGCATGGTCACCTCCATCTTGTATCACTCTTCCACCTCCTGCAAGCACTTCAAATTCCAGTCCCTAAATAGTGATCGCAGAGGCGCCAGATTGGCCCAGCTGGGCCGGAGATGGGTTTGAGCCCAGAAGCTGGGGGAGAGTCCAAACTCTTTACTGGGTCTTCACTGCAACCCACTCCCTGTTACCAAGCAAAAAGCTCCTTGCTAAACCATGATAGGGCCACTTTGTGAGATTAATGATAGATACTTTTCCAAGTTTTCCAAATGATAAAATTTGAATCACAGTCTTCATATACTGGCTTGTAAGTCTGTGATTCTGGTTAACTTTAACTGACATACAGAAGTTGTCTCTACTTTAGACCATTGCAAAAAAAAATCACTGGGCTTCCAGTGGAGCATTGAGACAGCTCCCTGTGTTGATGAAGGGAAGGAGAGGATATTGCTTTTTATTTTACTATGATGAAAACTGACCAATTGAATGCTGCTTTGCTCATTGTCCTTTTCCCATGTTTTTTGGGCCAAGACAAGACTACCTACCCTTTAACTCCTTAGCACTCTGTCACTTTTAGAAAACAAAATAGAACACAAAACCACTGAAATTAAGTCTCACTTTGTACATTTTGAGATACTGTCAGCTGATTTTGTTGTACATGGTAAAGGAAATGTAAGAGATGCAATTTCTCTTTTGCAAATCAAACGTTAATTACCTCACAGCTTTTCATAGTGAGACTTTCTACCACAAACAGGGAATATTTTGGAGACAAATAGCAATTTTCTACTGCTTACATTAATTTCTAAATAATAACCTTTACCAGATCTGTTCAACTACAAGTCCTTCATTAGCAGTCTTACTGTATGTTTGAGTATTCTTGTGACTTCATCGCTATTAACAGTGTTTTGCTATTTTTTTAGGAACGGGTAGCTTATATCTTCCCAGCTCAAAAGCAGGTCTGATATAAAGACTGCTGACAAGATCAGATTTGCTTTTATAGCTAGCCAGAGAAACTACCAAGAACAAAAAATACTGGCTGGTGGCTCTTCCTCAGTAGTCACATTTTTAATGTAATTTAGTATGATAATTTCAGTAGATGGACAGCAATACATAAAACTTTGTGTTATTTGTTTGGGGTTTGTTTTTTTTTTTTTTAAAAGGAGAAAGAAAAGACATGTTTATCTGAAATTTCATGGTGGCTATGGTGACACGGTGGTCTACACATTTTGAATGATCTGTTCCTGCATGCTCTGTTTTCTAGCTGAGTGATTTAATACTAATGCTGTTATAAACTGAAGATGAGAGCTGCCAGACACTTAGGACCAGTTCTTTTGATGTTCAAGTTAATAACCAAAACTTCATCTGTTTTCTTGCTCATCTATCATCAACTGCAGAAATTCCATACAAACTTAGACATGTTTGTTAGTTTTTAATGATCAGTTTAGCAATGTTGCTTATATACTGAATTCCTTCAGATATTTCTGGTTTTTAGTTCCTTGGAAAGCTGCCCTGTGCCTAAAAGAGTGTTCTATTTTCTGTCTTGCAACCCTAATGAATAGTTGCTCATAGGTAGTGAGAAATCAAAAGTTTTTATTATCTCTCTTAACTTTCTAGAAATCTTTGGGTATATGTCATTTGGCAGGGTGTACCTATACATCAGTTTGCCTGGTCAGCCCTTCTCTTCATTGAACTGGATGATTTCCTTCACTTAGCTTCTTAGTAGCCTTCCTTAACCGACGTCCTAAACCTTTGTGCAGACATTGGTCTTATAAATCCTCCTTATTTCCAGTGTTCTCTGTAAAAATACTTTCTTTGTTTCAGCACATTTATTTTAATTCCGCTTTTACTCTTCCAATTTCACTTTCTGAGTAGCTATTTTCTAGAGTTTGAGGACTGCAGTGTGTTTTTTGTTTTATGCCTCAAAAATTTCTATGGGAAGACTACAGATCAAAATCCAGAAAGAAAATCCAGTCCCTAGGGATATTGCTGTAATCTACCTGATTATTCTTTGTTTTGTTTCTGCTTTTGGCTATTATATTTGTCTTTGATAGAACTTATTGTGAGAAAATGTTCTCGCATAAATACTACTGTACTCTGATCCAACTGCAACATCACCATTTCATTAAGTATGACTTTAATAATTGGATTTAAATTATATTCCTCTATGGTGAGTTATAATTAGCACTGACTAAGATTTAAGTGATTTGTAAGGTTTAAAAATGTAAAAAAAAAGGCTCTGCTGTAAAAAGAAGGGTTTATTTCTTCCTTTTTTTTCTGCAGATGGTACAACAGATGTCTTCTGTCAATAACTTCTTAAGTTGTAATTCTGCTTTGAAGTTTTCTACATATGTGGCTACATATGCAAACAGCTTTGTAATTTTTTGGCACAACTAGTATTAGGGAAAGACACTGATCTATACAGGAAAGGTGAAAGCTGCTTTGTGTTTATAAAGTATTTTTGTTGCTACTTTACATCTCACTGACTAATTTAGAAGAAATAAAGTCAGCTTGCCTGAAACATCACTGGAAGGTTGAATGCCATGACGATATATTACAGGAACATTTTAAAACCAGTCTGTTAAAGCTTACTTTAGAGTCTGAAAAAACAGACTGTTTTCCATTCCCTGCACAGGTTCTCTGTGATATGATTTTTGCCATCTGATGTGGTGATACAGCTCAGACTAGAGTGCAAAATTCAAAATATATTACAATTTGTTAATTTTCTTAATTAACTAGTTCTGGTAAATATAGCTCAATTTTTCACATTCTGTAGGTTGTATAAAACTTATTCAGTAAATCCAAATGGTTCCCTGTAGGCGTGACAGTACCTGTTTTGGAATGTGGGACTTCCCACATATGTCCTTTGTGCTAGAGGAGGTGGGCAACCATCAGCAGCCCAGTAGAAATCCATCTGTTGTCTGTACTCTAGCCCTGTCAGCCCTGTGTGACCCTGCAACCCAGGGAATAACATGCCTCCAAAAAATATACACCAATACTTCACTTCAAAACTACTTTATTTAGCTAAACTCACAGTTGTTCTGCTTTTTTCTCGGCCTAGATTCTCAAAAAATGATTGCGTATTAGCTGCCTAAACACTTATATAATTACTAATATTGCAAGTGTAACAGTAAATGGCAGAGTATTGGATGATCCAGGTATCAGAACATTCAAAAGCTACAATGTGAGTCTAATATTGTAGAGAATATATTTAGCTTTGCAGTAAAGATGCAAGCTAAACTTTTGATAGCAGCACACAGCAGTAATAGAGCTGGCCAAAAACTTTAAAGAGCAGCGTTACATTTCAAAATATGTTAGAATATACTGTATATAATACTATATCATCAGTACTTAAAGTGAATTTTTTTAAAGTACTGTATCACTTGATTTACAAAGTCTCATTTTAATTAATTTAATTTTAATTGTAAAAAAAAAAATTTTTCCTGACAGAAAATTAATAATGTTTGATTTTGTAAACATACAAGATAATTTATCTTTGTGCACTCTACATAATCCCACAGAAATCATGAACAGAAAGTATTTATTGCACTATACAGAGCAATTTATAGAAGTTGAATATAGTATAGCCGAGCACACAAGATATATAGGCTTAATGCAAGGTAGCAGTCGTAAAAATAAAAGATCATATGCTTCTCCCAATATCTTTCCACCTACCTACCTACTTTGCTGAATCTTAGGAGGAGGTGGCCACAGATCATAACAGTAGCAACTGTTTTCATCCATTTCAAATGACAGCTGAGGCACAAACACACAGGGGAGGTCTATTTTATGGCTAGGAAGGCTAGCTACAGAGAATAATATTTTATTTCTGTCCAGAACTACTTATTTTTTTTTATCGCTGAAGAAAAGCTCTTTATGCTGAGAGAAGTAGAAACTGAAAATACACTTCTGCCTGCAATACAAAAATGAGTTGAACAAAAATAAACCTACACAACGACCATCTTATTATGAAGTTTTAAGATCCCAAAGACATTATTTTAAATTTTCATTTTATTTCTATAAGCTCTTACTGTAGGAAAATTCCAAACAGGCACAGAAACTATCCAACAAATATATGTGATTGCAGGATAGGATCATCGGCTAATTAAGATTGACAGAGACTTCAAGAGGTTCTCTAATCCAACCATCTGCTCAAACCATATGAGGCAAACCTCGCTGAAGGTGTAGTCCAATGTGAGAAAAAGGTAACCCTTAGAAACATTTCTCCCTCTTCTTTTCCAGAAAGGGAAACTAACATTTCATTAGATATAAAAAATGTTTCAGAAGCATGTTCAAAACTTAGCTTTTAAGTTATTTGTAATGATATTAATCATTCTTACCTGTGAATAGCAAGAAATATAATGAGTACTTAAGCATAAAGTATATGTTAATGAATGGCTGTATCAAAGATCTCATTTGCTATTACAGTTTTAGTTGTTGAGCATACTCTGAAATAATAATATTCTTCTGCTCAAGACTAGACAAAAACAATGCTGAATCGGTCTTCTCATTCAATGCTTACATTGTTTCTATGTCTATTATTAATCTTTCTGTGTTACTCAAGAAACATGTTACCTAATACAGAATAGGCACTTGGAAGAAATTAAAAGAAGGAAAAGTTCTCAACTGCTTGTATACAGATTTCTTTTTAGTCCAAGGAACTTTCTTAGGAGTAGAAATGCAAGGGGCAACACTATTTTTTCCAGAAGGAAAGTAAAGTATGCCCAGGTTACTGTTTCTTTTCCTTTTTCAGTCGACATCATTTAATTCTTTTTACTACTACCCATCCAAACAGTAATAACTGAATCACAAAACCATAAGCTGTTAAAAACAGTGAACTATATTTATTAGAATTACATTAATTATATCCACTCAGCGAGATGAGTGACTGGCTTGAGAGCTGGGCAGAGAGGAATCTCATGAGGTTCAACAAGGATAAGTGCAGAGACCTGCACGTGGGGAGGAACAACCCCATGCACCAGGACGGGCTGGGAATTGACCTACTGGAGAGCAGCTCTGCAGAGAGAGACCTGGGAGTCTTGGTTGATAATAATAAACTAACCATGAGCCAGCAATGTGCCCTCATGGCCAAAAAGACCCATGGCATCCTGGGATGNATAAACTATTTTACAGTTCAGGTGAGGGAGCCCCAGCACAGACTGCCCAGAGGGAATGTGGAATCTCCTTGCTTGGAGGTCTCCAAGAGCCACTTGGACGCGTTCCTGTGCGACCTGACCTAAGTGGACCTGTTTTTAGCAAGGAGGTTGGACTAGATGATCTCTAGAGTTCCCTTCCAACCTCTACCATTCTATGATTCTGTAATTTATTAAATTCAGTAACTCTATTTTTAGAGATACTTCTGCATGTCAAGAATCATACATTTTTTTTTCAAAATGAGACTTCTGCCCTAAACTTTGGTATTTTTTGTCTTTGGATTATTCCCATTATTTCAATAGTTTTAAATGCCTTTTTTTCCTTCTTTGGCCTGCTTGTAACTATTTTCCACAATGATATTTTCATTTGTACAATGTCTCCTGTTAGACCTCAAGGATCTGATGATAAGTAAGCAGCTGAGTTATTATGAAAGTTGTATAGTAAAACCAAGTGTGCAACATTGGATACCTGAGCATCTCAGATTTCCCATTGTTTGATGTGAATCTTTGACTCATATGGCTATTTTATAAATAATATTTCTCTAGGTACAATGCAATGTTTTATTGCACCAGCAACTTCTAAGATGGTGTGTCTTAGTATTAATCTCTTTTATATGCTGACTCACAAATGGCTCTCTGTTGCTTTTGGGCTGAGGTTGAAGTATGCCTTAGACTACTTAAGAACTGCTTACTTCTTTTTTAATAGTTGTCAGAGGTCATGCTTAAAGAAATAGAGCTGAATATAGAAGACTTTTGAAGTATGACAAAATAATGCTGAGAGCAGGGAAAATGAAAACACTGAAAAATACTCAAATCATTAATGCAATCATAATTCATTCAACACAGCATGGTCTTTATTCAGTAACCACTTTTACATTAAGATGCATAGTTTTAGACTCTGCCTTTTTTAAAGTGCAACTTTTTATAAGAACTAGTTCAATTAAGTCCTATTAACTACTGCAGCAGCTTTCATTTGAATACTTCAAGATACTGACATAAGCAATTGGATTTCCTCTAAAGCTAAAAGAGTTTGTAAGGATCACTTCAGCAGCAACTAAAGCATTACCAGAGAAGCAGATATTTAGCAATAACACACAGTGGTTTAGGAAATGTAGCAGAAAATTTGAAAAAGGCTATTCAAAATACCAATTCTTCTTTTAAAAGTGAAATTCACTGGTCACAATTACATGGTTTGCTGAATTACTTGCACCATCGGCACAACCATTGTATTGCATGGAAATCCATACCATTTAGTCAAACATCCACTGATAATTTAGGCGTAAAACCAAACATTTAGGCCTTTACTCAGTTAGTATCTCTGTTCGAGATCGTATGATAATGCAATAAAAAAAAATCACATTTCAATGGATCCTGACAAATGTATCTATGTTAATTGTGATTTTTCACAATTCTTGCAAAATCTTTTATTCTGATTCCTAAACATTTGTAATGCTGTCTCTGATTACACTGGTGAAACAGCATCTTCATGAAGATATTATACAGTGCAAATAAATTCTTACTCATTTTTGGTCCATATGAAAACTTAATCACCATTTTATGCTATGTAGTTTTATTCTTTTAAAAAGCTGAAGTTCTAATTAGAAGATAGATCCCTCAGGCTACTTTTCTAGGTTACTCACTCATGAGAATTTATTTTATGTGTCTTAAAGGGTTTTTTATTCTGCTGTTACTTACAGCACAACATTTCAGCAACATAATTACCAATTCCTTTCAATACCCATGATATTTTTTCCAAAGACATTGCAGGATGAATGATTCATGTGAATAATATTTTGCTGAAAAAAACTGTAATGCTGAACAAAAAAAAAAATAAAAAAAACCAAACCAAAAACAGTGGAATTGGGGCATAACCATTTCCAGCTTTTGCACAAAGAAAATTCAAAGTCAGCTTTTTCTTAATTCATACTGGAGTAATATGCACACTCAATTTACATTTGAGAGGCTTGGGTGGATGTTGCATGTTAGGCAGAAAGAACAACTTGTTCTGGTATAATGCAAATTTAATTTTTTTTTTTGTCAAAATGCTTCACAACCAGATTTTATCTGCCTATTCTAAGTCTTAGTAGTAAAAAAATACACCCACTGTCTACTAAACTTTTCCCAAGATTTGATGATATTTACCCTCTCAACCTGCTCCCCACTTTCTGTTACATTATCTGTATGTTGCACTTCATGACAAAAATATCTTTGTCTGGTAAAGAATCATAGATAGCTGCATAACAACATTGAGTAGTGGAATATTTTAAGAAGACATCTAAAATTTAAGGGAAATTATATGAGTATTACAGTTTATTGTACTGAAATATATTTAGAAATAGCAGTGCTAAAAAATTCATACTATACCAATTTTCATGTTATTTTACATTCCAAATTCACCACTACAGAAATGAAATGAAACGAAACTTTTTCTTCTGGTAGCTAAAATGAATGTACTTTCACTATCAGACTGGAGTTCGTGACTGAAGCTAGCCAGAACAACCTTGGAAGTACATTGCCAGTTGTACTTTTTCCCCTGAAAATAATTATGCATGACATTCTGGTAAAATTAACATTTGGAAGTTAAAGCAATTGCAAAAATATTCTGGATGATGCCAAATGTCCTAGTTTAACAGTTTAGTGTAACAAGCTTAGAAATTATTTTTGTAATATAAAAGTGGTTTTTTTATAAACTACTTTTCCTAGAAAAGTGGGAGTTTTTCTTAGTGAATATCGTTTTCAGTAAATGAGCTCAATGTTACCACGTGAACTCCCTGGGCTGAGTTAGAGGATGGACTCAAGAGTAGAGACAGATCTCTGTAGTTCTTTGGAAAAAAAATAAATCTCCCTTGGTTTAATTTATAAGACTCAAACTGAGAAACCCAAATGTGACAACATTGATTTGTCACACTACTATGACTTTAAACTTCCAAGACTTTTTTTTAAAGTTTATATTACTTAGATTTGAACATTTATTTAAATTAAAAGATAGTTTAATATAAAGAACAGTTATCTCTGCTGTCTTTACAATGTTTCTCAGTACAGTCAGGAAGCTATATGGCACAGATGATGTTCAGATAACCATCTTGTTTATATATGCTTTGGCCTTTTATTAATGAAATTTGTCACTGACAAATTGCTCTGCACTTGAAGACTGATCCACGTAAGTGCTTTTAGATAATGTGTGAGGTCTGTCATCAGGTTTCTTCAGCAACTGTTTTATGCATTTATCCTGTTTATTTGTCATGAGCTTGTAGTGGAGCCGTTTCTGGTAATGGGGAAGGGGCTGTAAAGATGATTCCTGTAAGAAGTTGCTTGAAACTGTCCCTGGTTGAGTCAGACCTACTTCTGGAACTGAGCCAATTAGATACTTCCACAATTACTTTTTAAGATGCCAAAAGATGAAGGTTCTTCCTTCTTTTCTGGGAGGTGAGTTGGAGGAGAGAGAAGCAACCATGTCGACCCCGAGGTCATTGAGGGAGGAGAGAAGGAGGTATGCTGGAGCAGAGAACCTCATGCATCCCCTGGTGAGACAGCAACTGTCTCTCTGCAAGTCATGGAGTGTAATGGTGCAGCTGAGATCTGCCAACAGCTCGTGGAGGACCCCATGTCAGGGATGGTGACTGTGCCTGGAGGAGACAGTCAATTTGTGTGAGGGCAGCACTGCAGCAGAGGGTGCCCAGAATGCTGCTGGCTACAGAGGAGTCCCACACTGGAGGAGTTAGTGAGCAGAAACTGCAGCCCTTGGGAAGGACTCATGCCAGAGAGGTTCGTCAAGGACTGTATCCCATGGGAAGGACATCGTGTTGGAGACCTCCTACCCTGAAGACAAACATGTGGCAGAGATCATCTCTGAGGGGCTGACCAAATCTGACATTCCCTGTGCCGTTGAGGGGTGGGGAGGTAGAGATATTGGGAGCAGAGAGCTGAGCCTGGGAAGAAGGAAGGAGTGAGGGAAGACAATCTTAAAGTGCTGGTTGTATTTTTCTCATCTTCCTGCTCTGTTTTCATTTTCTGTCCTGTTTCTAGTAGGTAGTAGAATAAACTATTCTCACTTTCCTCTGTAAGTTGAGTAGTCATGTTTGTTTTGCCCAGAACCTTAATTGACAGTGAGCTCTCCTTGACATTGTCTCAATGCACAAGGCCCTTGGTTATCTTTTTTTCCTACTATCTTGCTNCATTTTCTGTCCTGTTTCTAGTAGGTAGTAGAATAAACTATTCTCACTTTCCTCTGTAAGTTGAGTAGTCATGTTTGTTTTGCCCAGAACCTTAATTGACAGTGAGCTCTCCTTGACATTGTCTCAATGCACAAGGCCCTTGGTTATCTTTTTCCTACTATCTTGCTGAGGCCTCCACTGTTCTAAGGATGGTGAGGATGTGGGGGTGAGGGTACGGGTGAGCAAGGAGCTGCATGGTGCTTCATTGAGGGCAGGGCCTTAACCATAACATAATACAAGTAAGAGTTTTTAACCTGTGAAATCGTAACACAGTGTGCTCTTCCAGTTAGATACAGATTCTTAAGTCCTGTAATTAAGCATTTATATTAAACCTGTGTGCCTTACAAAAGGACCAAAGTTTAATAGGATTGTGTTTTTTACCATAGTGATTTATTTATTTGACTAATACAGATTCAAGTTACCTGTCATATTAGCCATATATGACTCTGTGTATGGAAAGTAGCAAAAGTTAGCTACACAAAACCCTGTTATTATAATGGAGACATTGTTTAACACCAGGTAGTAGGGTGGCCAAACAATTTATCTGAACCATAGAATGTCCTATGTTCACATCAGAAACTGTATTCCTTTTCTTTTTTTCATCATTCCCGTCTCTGCTAATCTTTTATACTTAGTCTGATATTTTCTCCACTTATCTTACCGTCATTCCTGTATGTATTATATATTGTTTGTCCTAAATGAAATTAAGTGTATGTGTATGTGTCATTCTTTCAGCATGAATATCAATGGCCTATTGGTTGTCTGTTATTCTTCAATCTGTTTATATTACTATTATTTAACAGTAAGATAATGTTCTTACTCCTATGTTTTTACAAACTTGGCCCCTAAAGCTTGGACTGCATGGCTCCTCCAGGACTTGGTTGCCAAATTAGCTGCTATTCTTTCTATCTCCCATAGTTCAAAGTGAAATTCACTGCACCTGCAGAGCTAAAGCCTAAGTCTTTTCAGCACTGGGTTCATGGAAGCTGATATCAGTGATGCCAACGTCTCTGGGCAAGAAAGAAAGCCGCCTTCATTGCAATTTATTTATTTATTTGCATAAGACTTCAGCCACGTAATGTGTTGAACCAACACTATAATTCTTACGTTCTTACCAGACTGTCATGTTTTGACATGGAGCTGTTTCTGGTAATGGAGAAGGGGCTGTAAAGACGGCTTCTGTAAGAAATCGCTCGAAATTATTCCCAACTCTGAGCCAGACCCATTTCTGGAGCTGAGCCAATTAGACACCTTCACAATCACTGTTTCAGACTTCATTTATGAGAGTACTCTTACTAATCCAACAAAATTACGACTGTCCAGCTATATTGCTATGTTGAATAGGAAAATAATATGATTCTGCAGAAATGTAGTTTATCAAACATGCCAACACACTATTTTTAATAAGGATTCTAATGCCTACTCTAACTTTCTACAAGAAGGCTTTTGGATTAAAACCCATAAGATTAATGAACCAAGTAAATTCATAATTTCTTTGTTATTTTTGCTTTAACATNTCATTGTAACTGAATCCTACCACCAATTTTTCATTAACTCCGTGCTGCCTTCAGCCACTGGATGGCATCTTTCTATTGTTTTCAAGTACAATCTTTTTAATAAACTGATTTACGCAAAGCAGGTTATTTTAATGCTTCATTTAATGCTACAGTGCCTCTAAAAGCCTATGTTCTGTTTGCAGACAAAAAAAATGATATGGATGTATGAATTTCAGATTTTTAATGAAGTCTGGAAACGTAATAAAAGATAACTGGGAATATGTGCTTTTCAGTAGTTATACAACAGTATAACGAGGAGAAATTTCTTGTGTTGCAGTTTCTGTGAGAGTTAGGGATATTGTGATCTGAAGAACTGTTTGAACCTCATCAGAGCTATTTCAGGTTTATTGAAAAGAGCATGCAGAGTACTGTGCTTAGTATGGTATTGAAGAGTACCTGTATACTTGCTTATTTGGCATTTACCCAGTACAATAAGTGTAATAAAACTTCTTTTAGTACTGGGACTGCTAAGAAGGCATAGGCTCTTAAAACCTTTCAGGAACACAAGTGTTTGGTAAAGCACTGAGAGTTTCATTTTGTTGAAGGGTCTGGGGTTTATTCAGGGCAGGTCTATTTGCACTCTTTTGCCTCACTTCTCTTTGTCTTCACTTTCCTGATCTCCTGCAAGCTTACCTCTAGCCTAACACCAACAAGCCAACCAGAGGAGTAAGAATCCAAAGCCTCCCTTTCTCCTGCAGCCCAAGCTGCCCTGTGAGGTGAAATCTTCCTGCCCACCTGAGTGGGATGTTTTGGCCTAGCTGTGTGGGAAGGTGTGCTGCTGATGCCAAATGTGAGTCGCCTGCAGTGAGAGATTGGTGGCATCCTGCACATCTGCAAGCAAAGCTCATCTGTGCTGAGGGTGGGAAAAGAGGCTATGCCAGCTCCTTCCTGCCATGAGAGGCAGCAAGGCATATTCTTCCCTTGCCCTGCTAGCTAATTAATGCTGCTAGCTTGTGTGTTTGATTGTAAATTAAGCATATGTATGGCTGGGTGGAGCTTTGTCACAACACACAAGTTATCTCTCTTGGGCATCTTGCACTACAGCAGAAGCTTTGCAAATGTTTCTGCTTTCCCAGAATTGGAAGCACATGGTCGTGGGAGCAGCCCTTGGAGACATAGGAGTGCAGGCTGTTATGCTGATGGGCTGTGACCCAGCAAAGGTATACAAAAGCAATGTGTGCTGCTTTTATCTCAAAGTTCAGCTCTGCTTGTGGAACTATTTATAATACTCTCTTGTTAAAAAAAATCGCTTTATTGGTTGTTTAATGTTACACTGGAGCAAGCTTAAAACCCACTGAGATGGAGGAAGATGATACTTAGGTCTTTATGCAGATTTTAACAAGCCTCATGGGCTGCAGTGCTAAATTCAGTCTACCTTTGTTCACAGAATCTATTGTTTATATATTGTATTTCTTTTCTTTACCTGCAGCAGAATGTGAAGAATCCTTCATTCAGAGAAAGAAATTCAATTTACCACTTACTTTTACATATACATGACTTAAAATTCATTTTAAAAATGTCTCTGAGATATTAAGGAATTTTATCTCCAGTGTGAAATCAATCTTTTGTTGAAGTTTATGTTGATACCTATTAAAGGTGGATGTTTGTTCTAATTAAATAAGAATATAAAAAGTTTCATATGCAGTTTGTTTTTGGAGAGTTTTCTTCCATTCAGTTAACCTTAATTATTGACAGGAACACATCAGAGTACTTAATGGGAGAGGTACGAATCTGTTAAGTGCATCTCTTCACGTTTGAACAGCAAACATAATTGGGAATATCTGAGGAAACTAGAGGAATATTATGAAGCCCTGGTGCAATGCTTTCAGGCAAAATAGTTTCAATAAATTGACTGCATTAATTAAAAGTTAATCGAGCAGAGTGAATCAGCAATTGAGTCACTGATCATTATAATGCTAAGATTGCATTGATTTGATCCACTAATTTATACAGTGTAGTATCTACATCGCTTCCAGATTACAAATGATTGAATGATACTTTGCTAATCCAACCTTGTATTAAATTTAAAGTGATTTACTTCATTTCAAGCTGTTTGCAGTCTTCATTGTGAAGCGTTTTGTTCCATGACCCAGCAGTTTTCTCTGTGGAGGGAAGAACTCCTAAAATTCCTTTTCTGTGCTCCATTTTTCTGTGTCCACTACTTGCTCCTCTGGCCCCAATCATGACTTCTATACCTCCACACAGACCTCTCTGCACTAATAGTCACACACCATGTAGCACTGCGTAATCGACGAGAATTATACTGCTGAATCTTCTATTTCTCATTAATTCTTCTGCTTCTCCTGGCTGCATTGCTGTAGCACCCATGGACTCTGTTCCCATTGTGGGCAGCACTGCATATAGCAATGAGCCTTTGCTCTGAAGCCCAAGGTCTTCCCATTGGTTTCTTTGACGTTATCAAGTGTCTTTAGAGTGATGTGAACTCTCAGTAACAAACTCCTTTTCTGCTGAAGATGACTCTTCAACATAGTTAATTCCTGTTAATGCTGTTTTTAATGTTCCTTCCTGTATTTCTAGAAAAGGCCAGAATTTTGCCATTTTGCTTTATTATTTTGGTAGCTGGTAAGCAATCTGTTAAAAACAATAGGAAAATAACACTTTTGTCCCTTCATTCAGTGAAGTAAACTTACTCTGTATTTGAATTGTCTGTGACAGTCTATTTCCTGCTATACTAAATACTTTTTTTACAGCTATTCTGCAAATGCTTTACTATTCTGCCATAAAGAGAAATACAGAAGTAGTATGTGAGGGAAGAATACAGCTATATTTAAAAGTCAAGATTTTAAAAGATGGATTTAGCCTTGTTGAGCTCTTGTGCTTTCTAAGGATTTTAAGAAAATTTTAGGACATAAAGCATTGTCTTACTCCTTTAGTAAACATTTAAGCTGAATTCCCATCTACTGTGCAGGATTAGGAAGCATAAAGATTTTTAATACACTCTGACATTGGAAAGAATGAATCATTTATAAATAAAAATGAACACTTCAGTTTTCATTAGAGATGTCAATTAAGAGCTCCCTATGAAAATGTGAAAAATAAAAGAAATTTAGATCAATCACTTGTGTAAGATGTGATGTTTAAGGGTCATAAAAATAGCTTTATTCTAGTAACTTCTTTATGTGTAGTCTCTGCTTTCATTTATTATCATGATGTGCCACACACGGGACTGCAGCAAATCAGCATCTTCATGAACCCCGTGTGTTGCCATACTGAGTTATACTCTAGAAAGCAGCAGAGATGGAGAGCTTTCAAGAAGCCTTTACTGTTCTGCCATGTTCTGATGCACTATTCTATAAGACAGCCTGAATGTATTCTATCAACTATGATTTTATAATGTTCAAACATGTTTGTTATTATAACCTTGAAACATTTCTTCACATTGGTCATAAAGTCCCTTGTGGGTGTTACAATTTATGGGTGCTGCCATGTTAAAAGAGAACCAATAATGCTTTTGCTAAACAAATAGGACACACAAAAACAATTCTACCAGGTTTTTAACAGTAACTGTAACTGACAAAGACCCAACTATTGCTGTAATGTAAGTTATGTGAGAATAATGAGTTACTGTTTTCTGGTGCTTTTCAGAGGAAAATGATCTTTAGCTGCTGACTAATGATTGAGAAACTAGGTAATTAAGTTTCTGTTTAAAATACACAGAGAAGGAAATGTATCATTTGCATTAGTCTTTCATGTTTAGTGTGACTTAAATAGTAAGTGACAACATGATAGTAAAAAACATCAAACTAGCCACACTCAGAAACTGATTGCAGTTTATTTATTTAGCTAGGTTGTATTCCACATAACAGAAGGACTTTTTAAAGAGGACATTGAAACATTTTTCTCAGATGTGCATCTTCTAAGTAATCTTTCTGCATCATAGGTTTTCTCTGTTTCTTGACTTACTCTGATTTAAATTCATTGAAAACATCTTTACTCAAAATCTGAATAAGTAAGGCCATAGGAGACTTGAACTTGCTGGCTATTAAGAACATCTGTTTGCAGAAATGCATTTCCTATCTGAAGTGAAAAAAATTTCTTGGGTGTATATATTTTCTGACTATGTTTATATATGACTAGTGTCTAAGAGTATATAAATTAAGCAGCCCACATCAGCATTGTTACTTTGTGGTAATGGCTGACATTGAAGGGTTTTGTGTGACAGGGCTTAGGGTCAGAAAAGCATAATCCCTCTTCCAAAGAGCTTTTTCTTTAACCTCTAAGGCCTGGCTTTAATGCACCTTATAATTCTGCAATGAACCTTACAGGTGCCTTGAGTTGGCTGTTTTTTTATATGACTCTTTTGCAAGTATTGTCTGCTTTGTTTCTAGGGATTTCATATATTTGATATGTTTCCGTGATGCATAGACTTTTTTTTTCCACACAACTACATTTTGTTGCAATACTGAAAAGGCAATGTTTGTATGATGCTTCAAGGATGTGTACTGAAGCTTTGCTTCAGTATTGGCAACTGTCAGGATTTGTGGGTAAATGCTTTCAAAACCAGTGACAGAATTTACTTTGTACAGACTGTTTTGAATAGTTGCTCTCACGAGGTTGGGCAAATGTCTGTTTCAATTGAGCACTTAGCTTTGTGATTCCTTAATTTAACTGCAGTGCGGGTTTTATGCATTTATAATGCAGTTAAAAATAGAGGAGCAAGAACTAATGTAAGAGTGATATATGCATGCAAACACTGTACCAACTTGACTAAGAACCAAAATAACATGTCAAAAATAAGTATTGTTTCTTGTGGAGGATGTTTTTCTCTCTTGCTAGAATAGAATGACATTAAATACCAGGGAGACTCTGTACCATACAGTCATCTCAAAAAGCTCAATCCAGCAGCTACTCAAAGAGGAAATTTAGGAGGTGATTTGATCAGCATCAGCACGGACTTGGTAAGATGACGTATTATAACAGGATGGAAGAAGACAAGCGTTAATGCAAACAAAAAAAAAAAAAGCACATGCTTGAAACAATCACAGCACTGTCTATTGCAAAAGATAAGAGTTGCCAAAAGCTACTGCTTGATGGCAATTTTCAAATGAGTTGCATATTTTGTGTCATCTGTTACCCCAATGCAGCTGTGATCCATTCAAGAAAGTGCTGCTCTTTATTCACACAGGAGATTGTGTTGAATGACATTTTCTGATATAGACACAGCAAGGTATCTGTGCAATGTCAGTTGCTTTAATTTAGTTGCACTTAAACTTACTATCATTGCCTACTTTTTCCCTCTCTAGATGGGATTCAGCTTTCTTAGCTGAGATGTTTATTCACTGGCACAACTTGTTTACTTCTTATGTTTTTGTGGTAGTTGATAAGCTATAGGTTCATACTGAGGAAAGCCACCATACCTATGATGCAGTAGGACCAGACCCTGCTATGTGCTGAGAGAGGCTGAGTATCTGCCATGAGTATCACGTCCCCATTCAACACTGGAAGGGTAAACTATGGTGAGGTGTCTTGTATTGGGTGAAACCCTATGTGATGATTTAGCCCTGGCTGGGTGCCAGGTACCTACCAAAGCTGTTCTGTGATTCCCCCTCCCAAACTGAACAGGGGAGAGAGAAATATAATGAGAGGTTCCTGAGTCAAGATAGTGACAGGGAGATCACTCATCAATTACCATCATGGGCAAAACAGACTCAGGTTGGGGAGAAAGGGTTTGATTTATTAACAATCAATCAAAACACAGTAGGGAAATAAAAATAAAAACTGAACCTTAAAACAAGTCTCCCTACCTCTCCTTTCTGTGTCTTGATCTCCTGTCCCCCAGCAGTTCAGGAGAGTGGGGAATAGGGGTTAGAGTCAGTTCATCACAGGTGAACTTTTCCACTGTTTCCTCTCAGGAAACTTCTCACTGCCAGTGTGTCATCCATCCCATGGCAGATAGTCCAGGAACTTCCCCAACATGGATCCTTCCCGTGGGCTACGGTTTCTCATGAACTGCTCCAGCATAGGTCTCATACATGGGGGAGACAGTCTCTCAGGAACAAACGGCTCCATTGTGGGTCCCTTATGGGGTCATGAGTTTTGACAGAAAACCTGCTCCAGCGTGGGCTCCTCTCTCCATAGGTTTGCACATCCTGCCAAGGACTTCTCGTGGAATAACAGACTCTTCTGGACATCTACCTGCTCTGGCATGGGGTCCTCCATGGGCAGCAGGTGGAACTCTGATCCCCCATGGGCTCCATGGCTGTAGGGGCAGGAGAATCTCTCCTCTGGTGCGTGCACACTTCCTTTCCTTCCTTTTCCACTGGTCTTAGAGTCTGCAGAGATACTGTTCTCACATTCTCACTCCCTTCTGCTGCTGCGGTTTATCATCTGCACAGTAACTGCTTCCGCCTCTCAAATATTTTAATCACAGAGATGTCACCTTCATCACTAATTGGCTTGCCTTTGGTCTGTGGTGGGTCCATCTCAGAGCCAAATGGCACTGGGCCTGTGTCAAGGTTTTGTCCAGCCAGCAATGAAGCACCACGACAGTATCTCGCTCGGTGCCCCCCATCCACTCCCACCCTCATTAGGATGGCAGAGACCCCAGTGGAATGGGAGTAAAGAGATAACCAAGGATGTTGTGGATTAAGACAAGGGCAGGGAGGGCTCACTGCCAATTACAATTCCGGGCAAAACAGACTCCAGCACTACAATTAGAGAGGAAAGTAAGGAAAGTTTGTTCTAGTACCTACTAGAAATAGAAAAGAACAAAAACAAACAAGAGAGTAGAATGATTAAGAAAATTACAACCAGCACTTTAAGATCTCCCTCCCCCATCCCTCCTTTCTTCCCGGGCCCAGCTCACTGCTCCCGATATCTCTACTTCCTCCCGCCTCAGGGCTCAAGGAGGGCAGGGAATGGTGGATGTGGTCAGTCTCTCGCAGATGGGCTCTGCTGCTTCTCTCTGGTCAGATAAGGACAACTCCTGGCATTCTTCCCCTGCTCCAATTCAGGGTCCCTCCTTCGAGACACAGTCCTTAATGAATTTCTCTGGTGTGGGTTCCTACCAGCAGGTATGGGTTCTGCCAATACAGTGTCCCTTCCCGGGGACGTGGCCTTTTCTAGACATGGTTTTAATGAGCTTCTTTGGTGTGGGTTCTTCCCCACAGCCACAGCTTCATTGAATATGGGATCCCTCACACAGGACATGGCCTACTGTGGCCATACTCATTGCCCCTAGAATGCGTCTTTAATGAAGTGATTCACTGCCTCTGATTTGGTTTCTTTAGCAGAATGCAAACAAATCTCTGCTTCACCAGTCCTCTCCACAGGATGCAGGGGAGTCTCTGCTCCATCATACGTCGTCCTCTCTTCCCCCGTTGACCTTGGAGTCCACATGGTTGCTTCTCTCACTCCCCCAATTCCTTGCACCACCATCAGTCAGAAAAGAAGGGACAGAAGAAGGAAGAAACAGAAAGCACCCTCTTCTGTCTTCTTCTTAAAAAGTGTTGGTGGAAGTGCCTAACTGTCTCAGCCCCAGAAGTGGGTCTGGCTCAGAGCTGGGGAAAGTTTTGAGCAACTTCTTACAGAAGCCATCTTTACAACCCCTTCCCCATTACCAGAAACAGCTGTCATGTCAAATCGTGACACCCTGTCAGATACAGGGGAAGCTCCCAGCAGCTTCTTTAAAAGAAGACACTCCTGTAGTCCCTCGCTACCAAACCCTGGCCACACAAACCCACTACACCTTGCATCGATCCACAGTACAAAGTGGTGAAAGAGTTTATAAAGCAAAAGTCCAGCCCCTGTAGACATGCTTTTGAGTGGACTTTTACAGATAGCCTTTGCAGGTGTTGTTACTCAAAACCACATCCTTTCACAAATAGAAAATATGTTACAAGGCAATAAAAATACTCCTTCTTTAAAAACCCAACTTGAATACATCATTAAAACTATGTGAATAGAGGGAAATTCTCAGCTAACCAAAAGGATAATCTGTAGTTATTTCAACATCATTTGTTTAGAAGAAGCAATATGGATAGTGTAAGAATTTGAGTTTGCATAGATACTGTTGTAATGCAAGACATTTTTAAGCTGCTCAGAAATTCCCTTTCTGCATTAGTTTTCAGGATCTCTATAATTAGGGCTGTACGGGGCATGTACGGGGCATTTATTTTAATAATGCATATTTTGTGCACAGTTTTCATGTTGTTTATAAATATTTATGAAAATGTTTTTGCTGTAGTACAGATACGAAATTGTTCAAATTTATAGGTGTCATGTTTTGGGAGGTGGGCCAACATGTAAAAGGATTTTAAGTGGAGGTTTTGATATTCAATTAAGAAGTTGCAGTTCTGATTTTATTTTCAGGAATATGCTAATTTTATTTTCTGAATCTTAGAGAGACCAAGACTGAAGAAAATGGCAGTAAGTAACTTATGGGAAATGTAAAATTGTAATGAACATGTCCAGGTTGGGTATAACTATTCATCTTCTATACTACTGCATTTGCTGAGAAAACTGCATTTTCTTATCGCTTTGCTGTGGCTAAAATAATCTACCAGCATTATTTATTTATATGCAAAGATGACAGAATCATCCTATTAGCAATTATGAAGTACAGGAAAGCATTTTTTTGAAAAATAAACTCATGCTTCTCAAGTTTCATAAATCCTTAAGGGATGTGGCTAGTTTAATGAACTCATCTGTTTTGGCTCATCTTTTCCCTTCTAATTTTTTAAAGAATATTTATAGCAACTTTTCATTCTAAAGATACTGGAAAAAATATATGTATTTAAAAAAGAAAA
>WBNH01008343.1:678-55850 GCA_013401255.1 Urocolius indicus
CACCTCCTCACACAGTCTCTTGCCTGTCTGGGTGCACTCACCGGGAGCTGCTGGTGTCTCTCAGTCCTGCCATTGCCCTCCATGGGTTGCAGGGGCACAGCTGCATTCTCACCACAGGTTGCAGAGGGGTCTCTGGTCTGGTGCTTCTCCTTCCTTCCTCCTTCTCTGACTGTGGGTCTGCATGGTCGCCTCCATCTTGTACCACTTCTACATCTTTTCCCAAGCACTTAAAATTCCTGTCCCTAAATAGTGCTGGCAGAGGCTCTAGATTGGCCCAGCCGGACTGGAGGTGGGTCTGAACCCAAGAGCCGGGGGAAAGTCCGAGAACTCTTCACCAGGTCTTCACTACTCCCCCCGCCCCCTGTTACCAAGCAAAAGCTGCTCTTCTCTAAACCATGACACTTATGCTTTTCAGGTATGATATTCAGAGAACAGAAAAGCGAATTGTTTAATTTTGATCTTTTAGAGAAGTGTGACTATCAAGAACTGAAGAATTGCAACACATCTCATTCTGATTTTTTCATTCAGGAATATTTTTAATCCAGAAAGAGAAAAAAAACCCCAAAATTTCTTCACAAACATACTTCCATACATCATCAGAGCTTTGTCCTTCAGCTTAAAACATTGCGTCCACTACATTTTCAAATATACATCAGGCCTTTGTCTTGAAATCCGTATTTCAACCTGTCTAGGTGTAGGTTTCAGCAGAAGGAGGAAGGTGGGAGGAAGGAGACAAGAAGTGGTGAAGGCCCCCTAAGTCATTCCATACATCCCTGCAGCCATAGAGTCTGCTGTGCCCCATGGTGCAGAGCAGCCATGCTGCTATGGAAGGCCCCAAACCATATTGATAGATCTGGCTAGCCCAGCACTTCCTCAATAACTCCCGAATTTTTTGTCCTGGTCGTTACCCATGAAACCAGAGCACACAGAGAGTCAGCCACGCAGTTATCACATTCATGAACATCATGTACCTGTCAGCTTTTCTTCTTTATTCTTGTAGTATGCAATGAAGATGACAATGCCAATTAGTGCTAAAAAAAACCAAGCTGACATTACATATTTACAAAATAGTAAATATACAGCTTAATAAACTGACAGAGGACATGTCACTTCAGCAGTTTGGTCCATTATGACTCACTGGGAACAAAATGGTACGAAATCGGTCAACAGCATTACAGAAAATACCTTTCCACTTCTTACAGCCAAGGGACAACAAGTACATTGTTTTTCATTTCCCTTGATCAAAAACAATTGCTACATTCAGAAAGCTGTATTAATTTAAATACTTGCCTCTGATTTTATATGGAAGAACAGTATTCCAACTAGAATCTTTGAACGTAGCACAGGTGTTGACATTAAAGCTAGACAATACACGAGAACAAATTACTGAAAAGAGTTAAGATCCTCTGTCCTTACTATTTTTTATGCTTATTTTTCTGTTTAAGCTAGAAACAGGTACACAAAACTTCTAGGGACAAAAAAACCTAAAGAAAGAAGCAAGCAAACTACATTAAAAGGAAGGAGATGAGTGGCACCCACATGCTTTTTTTACTGGAAAGTTCCCTTAAGCCTAACTTGTGCCTGCCCTGTTTTGCCTGACTGAAAAACAAATTGCTCTTAAACAAATAAAGAATAGCATTAGTCATGGCACACTGAAAACAGGAAGCAACCTTCTACCTGCAGTATCTGGTGACAGAAACCAGCTATTGGTATAGTACTTTGCAGAGAACACTGTCCTGTGAAAGCAACATTACTTGAAAAAAATGAAAAAAAACAAATCATTTAGCAAATCTGAAAGGAGTTTTGTTTTGGAAACATTTTCCAAAAGAATTAAAGAGTTCAGGAAACATTGTTGATTTCCTGAGAACACAGAGTGCATTCACCATGAATCACTGTCACTTGAGATCATAGTTTCATAAAAGCAGAATTGTAGAACAAAACATTTTAGGAACAACTTACTAACCGAGCAACTGGATACAATTTGTTACTAAAACCATGTGCAATTTTGAGGGAAAAACTAATCCTCAGCCAGATAAACAACAAGGAGATGAGTGAACTGCTTTAAATGATGTAAGTCTCTTGTTAAAGAAGATGCTCATTACAAAACTTTGACCCATCCTTTAACATTTACATTCTAAAAGGCTAACATTTCCAAACAAAGCATTATTTTCAAATACATATGAGGGAATATACAGTTGCAGGCTGTGCTTAAGTAGATATTTTTCTATCCTTGGTAACCTGCTGTGCAAGATGTTAATCAAAGTCTGACACCCATATAAAGATCTTATTTGTTGGCTTGATAAATAGATGACATTGAAAATCTAAACTTTGGATGTTAGCTTTTGAAGGAGTTCATTCAGCAGCTTCACAGTCCTTTGGTTTTCTTCTCCATTACGATTAACTCGGTATGCAGTACGGATAAGAAGGCTGAGGACTTCTTTGCGTGTATCAGTTACCTCAGTAATCTGAAGGAAAAATAGAAGATGGGAAATAATGCAATTATGTTGCTAAGTACGAAGAATTCTCCATTTTTCTCTATTTGCAGCAAATAGATAATAATAGATAAATAACAGATTTATCCCTCACCACTGAACACATGAGATGGATGCTCTCAGTTCAAATGCAACTTCTGCCCAGGGAGTCTCTTTTCATACATCTGGGCAGAACAGAGCAACTTTGAGATTTCTACTGCACTCTCAAATTTAAGTAAAATAAATCAAGAGTCCAAAAACATTTTAAAGGAAACACAAATGGACAGGCAGTGTTACAACTTAGAACTCATCTCCTTAGAAAACAACTAACAGCATGTGAATGTTTTGGGTGAGTTTAGGGTAAAGCTTCTAAAAGTAAAAACAACTCCTGTCCTCCAAAGATGACAAAGTACCAGGGAAAGACCCTAAGTTGCAATTTTTGCAGAGTGGGAAGCATTTTACCCCAAGTTGTCTGCCGTATTAATCCCAAAGTTCACAATGCTAACCAAAACCACTACCATACATCCCAGAGCAGAGTACATTGCTGCTGAAAGCAAAAGATTCTAAAGTACTAAAACCACACACTGGCCCTAGACTTGCTTGCACTGGAGGCTTGTACTTCTTGAAAAGAGTATGGTTTTACAGTTAGAGACGAGTAAATTCCTAATCTCATACTGAGATGGCACAATTTATCTTGAGACACACAAACACATTTTACTGTTTGCACCAATATACCTGAAGGATCTTACTGACAGCAACAAGATACTTCCAATACTTTTCTCTTCACACCCTTTCTCACAGTCTAAGTGATGTTCTCTCAGGGCTTTGCACTTTTTTTCTCTCTCAATTGTCTCATCATTTTACTTGCTGGCCTTTCCAAAAGCACTAAAGCTTCTGCCTTGTCAATGCCAACACTCTAGCAGCTATCTGTTTTACATAATGGAAACCCAGAGAAATAAGAGTTCCACCCTCCAGCAGCTTGATAATTAAGGGATAATTGGGAAAAGTAAAGTATTTGCACAGGCTATCTATGCCAGGTGTAAATGAACTGCAAGCTCCTACACCAATTATCTCTACTGCTGCATAATCAGGACAGCACAATTTTCAGTGTGATCTTGTGAAGAAGGAAAATATTTTGACAGTAGCTGAAATAAGTATGTAGCAGGTTAAAGTACAGTTGCTGTAGTCATGATCTTTAATTCTCTGTGTTGTGTGGGGTTTTTTTATTCAGAGGTAGGAACTTAAATCCAAATAGTTAAAAAAGAAGAAAACAAAAAAGTCTTATTTAAACTGAAAAAAAACACTCACATGGTAAATAACTTCCTGGGCAATTGTATGTCCATCAGAAGAAAAGAGCAAAAAGTTGGTAAGAAGATGTGTTATAAGATGCTGGTTACAACACTGCTCTGCGTGCGTTATACTGTGTACAGCAATCTCCAGATCTTTGAGAGAAAGGTCTGAACAGCTGAAGAGCGTCATTAGATGATGGTAGACTGCTTGGGCTTTTACCTGTAGGAAACAATTTCAAAGGATCAGAGTAAAGGTCATATCTATGGTATTTTTCCTCTTTTACTCACTAACAGGAAACTGAATCCTTGACAGAAACCAACCAAACATGAAAAGAGTTTTAATTTAAGCAGCAGGGAGAACAGGGAAGGAAGGGCTGTACACAATTTTTTTGTATGCTGATTCACATACACAAATGGGGAGAGAATGGCTTTTTTAACTTTCTAAGGTCTTGCAGATTCAACAGACAGGGTATCAAGCCAGGTTTTGACCTTTTTTAATAATAAAAGGAAATGGAGAAAGTCCGTAAACAGAATGGTCAGATTTTTGCATTGTTGGAAAAAGAACAGAGGCTCCTCAAGGGCTCATTTTGGTACTGCTGCTACAAACCAATTAAATCCCTATGCAACCTGACCTCAGCTGATAGAATTTTCTTGTAAGAATGCAGGTTTTTACTTCTTCCTGTGTTGTTTGCAACTTAGGATTTTACCTTTTGAGCTAGCAAATAAAAACTAATTTTTACTGAAATAGAAGATAGAAGATTTTCGCACTTAAAAAAGAACTACAAACAACTATTGCAAAAAAATCCTAACAATATTTCTGTTCACTATATTAAGAATAAATCAAATAAACTGGTAGCAAAAACCTAAATGATTAAGTGCAGGGACAATGTAAAAATATTCTGCTGCAGACCTAAAGAAAAAGGACACCCAATTCTCAACTATGACCATTAGGACAGTTTTAAAAAGACATTTTCCTGACCTTGCTTTTCCTCACCATGTTAACAATTCCTTGCAAAACAGCCTGGAAAAGCTGCTGTTCTAGAATAAAGTCCCATTACATTCAAGGCAACAAGTGATACAAAAAATTAAAGAAAGTTAATTGGAATTCTTCAAGATTCTTTATGCCTCTGTGCATCCTATTTTTGGTGTGCTTCCATCGCATGTACCAGAGACTGCAGATAGATGGTAGCAGGCACTGCTCATCTACCCTAGGACACTCAGTGACAAAGTTACTATGACCAACCTCTGTTTTTGTTTCTCCAGTGTTTTAATGTCTAAAGGTTTGAAAGGACTCCCAACAAATGAATAATTGTTGAGGAACAGACTACTCAGTCCTGCACATATAAGCAAAGTCTAGTGTACAGCAAAAACAGCCTTTTTATCTTTAAATAATTTTATCCCTCTTGTAGGCCACTCGTGCTGTAATATAAGCTGCTACTCTAAAGTAGTAGGAAGATAAAACCTTGAGTCGAGTGCGTGCCTTTCCACACAAAAATAGGCCAAATTAAAAGTCCTCCAGCTTGGCATCTCCCCGAAGTTCCATCCTATCTTAATCCTTAACTGGTGAAATGTGCAGGGGTTGAGGAGGAAACGACTTCATTTGAAAGAGCTGAGAGCTAACCTGCCAAAGAACAAATTAAAAGAAAAAGCTAACAACTAACTAATGGCAGAAGCTTGGCATGAACTGTGGGAATGCTTCTGAAGTTGCCCGACCTGTGGGAAAAAAAGTCTTACTTGAAGTAACTAAAGAATCATAATGAACTGAAATATTAACAGAAGAGTAACTGTGTGGGCTGGCTGGTGAAAAAGCTTTTTTCTCACTAACCATTGTCATACATTATGGCAGAACAACAAACTCATAGTATAGGGGAGACACAGGGAGATGATTTATATATGAACAATGTGATTTCATCCTATGGTGCTGGAGTTGGAACTATATTTCATATATAGATCTGCACCTATATTCCTTCAGTTTCATTCATGCGCGTTTATTGCTTGGGTATTGCCTTCTTTCCCAAACCAACCCTGGCTTCTTTTTTACCTTGGCTTCTAGACTGTAAGAAATCAAAGATAAAAAAAAATTAAAGTCACTGGGATGTGTGCTTGTGTTTGTAGTGCCATCTGTGTGGCAGAATACTGCAGAACAACTATTGTACATGGACCATTAGATGTAGAATGAAAGCATGATGTCTTACTAGTGTTGTGTACTGAGCTGCATTATAAAATCAAACAGAAACCAGTTTGTCAGTTCTGATGTCAAATTTTGAACCTGGGCTTTGTAGATCAGATTGTCTGGGCTAGTTCAAACTTGCATAATAGGTCTAAAATACAGGCTTCATGCATTTGCATACATACATAGACACAGAACACTGCTCATGCAGTACAATGTGTGAGGTCAAAACACTGCTTCCTTCTGTTAGAAATAAAGCATAGAGGAATATAACACACTTGTTACAATCTCATACATGACAAAAATCAGTAAAGATACATAAAAGAAATCAGAATAGATATGCAAGGTTAGGATTCAGGTCTGTGCCTGGTAAGTATCTTTACTGTTTTGACTACTGCTGTGATTTCTCTTGTGTCTCCTTCTCAGAAAATGCCATAAGACAGCAACACTGAATTCTGCTATATGGTGATTTGAAAAATGCTATTCCTAAAGTAGTTTTACTTGTGGTGAAAAGCACTCAAGTTATCCAAAAGAAACCCAAGAAGGTGCCAATCTTAATAATATGCTTTAAAAATAGGAAAAAATATTTCTAGACGTCACCAAGAAAATCCACAAGAAACGTATTTCAGCTTCTCTGCTGCAACACAATTCCCAGAAGACCTTGTAAAGCCAATACCTTCTCCAGTGTTGACCTTTTGTTTTTCTGGTGTGCACTATTTGTTTTATAGTAATAAGATAAAACCAGACTGCCGACCACTTATTGCTGCTTATTATCTCTATATTACCCACCATTGTTTGAGTCCTTTGTTGATTGTCATCCTGAGGACAGTAGTAAAATGCCAGCAGCCACAGCAAAGCATCTGGTTCTACAGTAGCTGTCAGTAATTGTTCTGCTGCAATATCCATCCATTCTCCAAAACAAGCAACCAAAAACCAGATTTCAAAAAGGTCAGAAGGAGGACTGGAAAATAACAGAGATGGAATTAAGTAATTCTTGTTATTTAACATCTTTAAATGCCTTAAGTTAACTGCAAAGGGTGCTGGTATGAAAGTAAAAATCCTTAAACTACTCTTCGACAGGTAATGCCTTACCTGCTAGGCATACAGCACGTGCTACCCTATTATCTGCAGTCGTAATCAAATGAGACAAACTCAGTGCTACTAACAGATTAACTTTGTTGGTAGAACAGACTATCCATAATACCAGTTTCTAAAATACTATGACAAATTACTATGTATTAAAATAGACATCATAATATTAAACCTTACTGTTTATATTCTCCAGTAGAAGTACGTTCAAAACTTTAAGTTGTATCTCAAGTGTTGTATTCTAATACACTATGGCCTTATATTGTCTTCCAGATTCTCTCTGTTGCTTTCCAGGGTTATTTTCTGGTTTTTGGTAACTCATGAAGCACATTTTTTTTTTGGTAATTCAGGAGGAGTTGAATTTATACAGACTAAATATATAGTTTTGAAGGATATCCATCTCCTAACTTTTAAAATTCCGATCCCCTTTAATGAAAATGTTGAACGTATTTACAACTGTGTTACTGCAGTAAGAAAAAGAAACAAGAGAACGAACTACAGCTCATCTCTACGCTTTCTCACATGTAGTCTTCTAAATTTAAGACAAGATTAAAGAAAAGAGAAATAATGAGGAGATGCAAACTAACAGAAGGCATCTTCAAAGCAAAAAGTCACACTCAGTGTGAAAGAAAGGACCGACAGAAGGACAGCTGGAAGGAAACTAAGAATCAGGGACAATTATTCCTATTAAGTTTGGCAAAAGTTTGAAGAATTGGAAGTTTTTCTTATATTTTGTTGCTGAGGACTTCAAGAGCTGCTATGCCACCCTTCCCAGCAAACTTCAAGAGATCTTAGAAATTTCAGGAGTTGATGAAGTTGGCTGATACCATCACATCATCTTGGGCACGTGACATGGCCATAGTTGAAATAAACTTTAATATCTGTAAGATTTTCCAAAGAGGTGGGAGGCACAGTTTTAAGGATGAAAGTGTGGTCTTAGCAGACAGTATTTTATCTCTGGAGAATACTGATGATGTCATCTGCTAGTGTTCCAGAAATTATGGATCTTGTAAATGATATTGTTTATATGCCACAGAATCTCAGGGTCTCAAAATTCTATTCCTAGGACACAAATCCACCATGTCAGTATTTCTGGATAAGTGTGATCACTGACATCATACATAAGAAATTGATGCACAGCCATAGAGACAAAATAGAGTACTTAAGTGACTGCTATAAAAGTCACCATTGCTGATGTTCCACAGCTTTTGGATGGGCAGCAGCAGGGCTCAGACTGCAGGGAACTGGAGTTGTGTGACAAAACCTGAGACTAAAATTCCTTAGCTAAAGGAACAGGATCAGCATCAGTAATGCGTATGAAGAGACTAGAAACTTACAACTTACCATTGCAACTTACTTGCAATGGTAAATCTTTGAAAAGATAAACATGTGTGACAATGATCTATGACAATAGCTTCCCCTCAGCAAAATAATCTACTTATCTGACCATTATTCGATGGTGTGACAACAAAAGTGGATAGGCTAGCTTTGAAACCCAGTGATTTTCAAAGATGAAATTTAAGCAAAAGTTAATTACTGATCACAGATAATTAAACTTAGGGTAATACTGTCAGTATTTGTTACTGGAAGTGTTCATAGCTCAAAGAGTAAATACAAGTCCCTAAACTTCAAGCATTAACAGGTCCTTGACAGAACAGAATTTAAGTCTTGCCTAGAGATCCTCAGTACCACTGCACTTAAAATTCACCATAACTTTCCGGTACCATCACAGTGCCTGGTTTGGAGTCGTGTGCCCTCCACTGCTGCTCCCACTGCTCTTTCTGCTCACTCTGTGGTGGTAATGTCACTGTGTTCCACTGTCATTGCCCAAAGTGGCCCTTCACTTTTTCTGGCATTCCCCCTTCAAAATGCACATCAATTGATTGCTGGTTTAAAATGTCACATAACATTTCACTGACATGACTACAGGTGACAACAAATAACGGCACAGAAGCAATCTGTTGATTGGAAGTACACAGAAAGCACCCTACTGTAAGGCTTACATTTAGGGTAAAATAAAACCATTGGAAAACAAGCTATAAAAACAGAGAGCACATGTTATAACATTGTGTTGCTTCTTACAACACAATATATCATACAGTAGTATTTTTTGCTCCTGCACAACCAAGAATAAACCAATAAAAGAATACTGAATACAGTTTCCTCATGGATACTAGTGTTTAAAAACCTGAGCTAGATCTATTTTCATTGTAACTGAGAGAGGTTTGGTACAAACCATAATTGTTGTATGAGTTCTAAAGGAAGTAAGAGGATATTCTGGCAAGTACAATACTATTCAAACTAGTGTACTATCAAAGCAAAGGGGGAAAAAGACAATATAAGCCAAGAAGGGCTAGGCAACTTAAGGAAAACAGACATGCTTCTATTATTGCAACATGTTATGATGAATAATATGTTTTTATTTGTTTGTCCTAAGTTTCAGTTACATGTTTCTTGAAGAAGCCAGGATCACCTACTGGTCACACTCCAGGGTCAGAAACATTTGACAGACTTTACTAATGAACAGGGGAGACACAGCACTGAACTGCAGCTCATCCAGAAAGTGAGAAGCTGCCAGCAAATAGTCTGGCCTCAGAGAAAGCAGCAAAAAGCTATTTCTTTCTGCCATTCAACAACAAAAAATAAAATCCTCCACGTGTTAACTGAAACCAAGCGTGGATGCAAGTATCTGTCTTCCAGGACACATGAAGACAGTGGGTATCTTGTTTCACAAGTTTATCAGGCCTAGGTGTTCTCTGTTGCTATTGAAATATTTCAGGTTTTAAGTCAAAATTAAATAGGTTTATTTGAATCTGAAAGCTGTTCAAAGTTCTTGAACAGAACAGAGCACATCTCAGCAGACTCTTATCCAAGCTCTAGCTGTGTCAGATGTCTCTCACCACATACCTGGTAAGAAAGAATTATAGGGTAGCAACAGATAGAAATGTACCTTTTCCATTCTTTTCCTGTAGTCCAAGAGCATCTACTACTGAAGCAAAATTCATGTAAACAAACACTACCATTCATTATCGCAACTATTTGGACCAAAAAAATCTAAGGGCAGCAGGTCAGAAATATGGAGTGTCAACTCAAAGTGTAATATACCAATGATGCTGCAGTCTAGCAGTCTGATCTTTGTGAAAGCAAATCAAGAAGTTTGAAGTTTGGGTGTTTGCAGAAGCCTGCAGAAAGCCAATACAAGCTCCTTCATAAAACATTTCTGCTCACAGCAGGCTCTTTTCAATACAAGCTGCTTTTCTGGTTGAAGGGTTCTCCTGCCATTCAATCCAGAATCAGTTTTAAAAATTTGGAGAGAGAAATGAGAGAAGAGGCAAGTAAGCCTTCTGTTCTACAGCTAGTTGTTTTCTGAAATTAAAGGAATTAAAAGATTCTGTTTACCCTGACGGTTATTGGTCAGGTTGATAGGTGCTATAAAGCTCAAGTTCAATAAGCAATCTAAGCCCTGGTCAATAAAACAAAACTCTATTTAAGAGAATAATTAGAAAATTAAGAAATGTAGCCACTGAAGCCTTCAAATGGCACAATTTTCCACAAAATAACACACACAATGGACAAAAAGTTATAAAATATAGTACTTACCTAATATTTGTATCTTCTACCAATGCTTTGAGCATATCTGAAATGCGTTTCAAGTGTTGAGACCAGTGGGTAGATGGCAGTTCTGAGGAAGGATGTTGAAAATAAAACTCTTAATATTCCACTCTGTCCAGCTAGAACAGAACAGTGTAACCATACTAAACTAGCATTAAAATTTGTGCAACTTGATTCAATTATGACAAAGCTTTAAGATTTAATTTTGAAGTTTCTCAGTTTTCAACAATACCCATTACTGTGTTTCTCAGAATAATTCTTTGACAAAGCCAAGTGAGGGAGTACAACTAGGAATATTCAAACAAAGCTGATCTACCCTTGTGTAAATGCTACCTCAATATATAATCAGTGGAGTAACATTCTCAGAGGCTCTTGTGCTGAGCTGAAATTATTGCTCATGAAAAACTGTACCATATTGAGCAGTGATTTCTTGATCCATAAAAATGTGAATCCTTAAAAAAAAAAATTGGTTTGCAATCTCAAAAATAGGAAGTGTTCAAGCTTTAGAGACAATTAGAGAGGCTACTTCTTGTAAAAGGTAAGTGAAAATTTTCATTATAACAATTACTATTATTACAAGAATATTTAGTAATTTTCTAATCTCAGTAACTTCTCCGAATTCCTACAAAATTATGCACTCTTTCTTTTTCCCTCACCTCTGGTTTAGTTTTTCTTAGAGTTTCACCTGTATTACTTTTACATAAGAATTATTGGTTTTTGAAAAAAAAAAAAGTTAAAGAACATTATTAAAATTTCTAAGTCAACACACTCTATTTAGGAAATGGAAAAGTTCTCTCTTCATCCTTTTAAAGTTATTTTAAGACACACAGAGATAATTCAGGTCTGCAAATAATGTTTCATTAAGAAACTTACCAAAAGGACGTCTGAGTAAAGCTGTTACAAGAGGTACATGATGGTAAGGGAAGTAGGCCTTCAGTGGAAATCTATGCTAAGATACAAAATCATTATTTAAAGACCTTTCTGGTCAGTTTTCAGAACAAACCCACAATGCACAATCTTATCTAAGGTAGTAACTGACAATACAAACTGAAACAAGAGAACAGAAAAGTATCTCTACACTCCATTTTTGTATTTCACATAAAGAAAGAAGGGAGATGGAAAAGCTTCCTTAAGAAAAATAATTAATTATGCGTTTTTAAAATACACGCATTTAAAAAGACATGGAGTATGAACAAAGTGACATCTTAATAATCTTAGGCTTTTTCCCTGTAATCACAAAAGTCTTCACTGTTAATATGCAGAGGTTAAAAGAGACACTAATTATTGTAATTTTATATAAGACTGTTACCAGAGGACGTAGGAAGGCAACTAGAAAAGTTAAAGCCTCATTGGAGTTGTACCTTGCAAGGGAGGTCAAGGACAACAAAAAGGGCTTCTTCAGGCTGTCCTCAGGAGCCTTAGACTCCAGAGGAAGTCAGGTTAAAGGAGGAGTTTTGTTTGGTTGATGAAGATTCGGTTAAGGAAAAGGTAACACTGTCTCCTGCAGCATCCTCGCAGCAAAACTGAGTAAGTGTGGGTTGGATGATCAGGTAGTGAGAAGGATTAACTGGTTGAAGGGAAGAAGGCAGCAAGTTGTGGTCAATGGGGCAGGGTCTTGTTGGAGGACTGTATTTAATGGTGTCTCTCAGATATTGGTGCTGGGACAGGTACTGTTCGATCTATTCTTTAATAACCTTGATGAGGGAACAGAAGGCACTGTCAGCAAGTTAGCTGAGGATACTAAACTGGGGGGAGGGGCTGACAAACCAGAAGGCTGTGCTGCAATTCAACGAGACATGGACAGGCTGGAGGGTTAGGCAGAGAGAAATCTAATGAAATTCAACAAGAGCAAGTGTAGAGTCTTGCATCTGTGAAAGAATAGCCCCATGTACCAGTACAGGTTGGGGAATGAACTCTTAGAGAGCAGTAAGGGAAAAGAGCATAGTAGTAGGGGAAAAGGACCTGTGGATCTTGGTGGACAGCAGGATGAGCACGAGCCACCAATGTGCCCTCATGGCTAAGAGGGCCAATGGCACCCTGCGGTGTATTAGAAGGGCAGTGGGCAGTAGGTCAAGAGAGCTTCTCCTCCCCTTCTACTCTGCCCTCGTGAGACTGCATGTGGAATATTGTGGCTGGTTATAGTAACCGCCATGATGTGTAACAGGAAATAAAAGTTGAACACTTACTTAAAATATTTATCCACCTATTTAAAACAAAACTACAATGTGAAAACCACTGAGAAATCTGAAACGATCAAGGGAAAATAATCCTGGAGGAAAGTACAATTTCCATCAGATAAAAACACAGACTGTAAGTTTATAAATTCACAAGCAATTTGGCTCAAATGATCTCAGTTTAGCTTTTACTACCATCACAAACTTGAAAAAAATCTGTTTGTACAAAACACAGGAAGAATTATTCCAACAGTGGTCTCAGTACATCCATTCTTAAACTTCTTATTGAATGATTACACAACTGGTCTTTTTTCTTCAGTAGGTTTAAAGCTCATGTTTCATTTATACCTTTTTCAGTGTCCCACAACACAAAGGAAATGAGACTATTATTAAACCCTGTAGCACTGTTTTTTCACACTCTTCACGTGTTTTTTTGTGCCAAACCTTGCTCTGTCTAAATGGTCTACAAGGTTATTAGGACAGATAGCAATTTCTGACAGCTGCCACTCCACAACAGGAAATAGTTCTCCTCCTATCTTGCAAACTTGTGCAACTGCCAGACACAACTTGGTTCTTTTGAAAATTTTGTGGGCACATTCATTTGCCTAGCTTTTTTTTCAGTCACCTGAGCTATAAAAACCTAAGGTTCAGGTGACCCAGCTGGAACTCCCTTCATCCTCTGTCATTAATGCTTTTACCATTCCTCTGTGAAATGCTAGTGGAGTACATTATGTCTTGTCAAGGGCACCCAGATAGCAGGAAGATGCATGGCTTATGAACATATGTAGTATTGGTATGACAAAAGAAAAATCACCCGACTGATATAAACAAAGTTTAGGAAGTAGTCTGTGCCTGCATTCTTGTACATCAACCATTAGTTAATATCATTGATTCATAAACTGTAAAATAAGGGATTTTAAATTCAAATATTGAAGTTAATATCTTAATTAGAGCCTCATGAATTGAACTCTACACAAGTTAAACAGGGGAAACTTAACTTTTAAAACCACTTCATGAAAGTGCACAACAGTCCATGTTACAATACTAGCAGGCGAAGGACTTTCACCCTAAAGCAAATCCATCACAACAGTATTAGCTCCTGGGTGTCTGATGGGTGTAGAATATTTACTTTCTTTCACCACCCAGGCACTCCCACCTGAGGCTACACAGCGTACAGCTGCCATGCAATCAGGGTGGCATAAAATTAACATGCACGGCAACTACATATTGAGTAAGACAGCTGCAGTTTCATCCTTAATTCATCTTGCCTGAAGCTAGAACATAGATTCAATCACAAAGCTAATTAAAAGCCAGTACGTCACACGTTCTAAGAAGTCTCAACATTTTCTGAACTACCAATTGCCCCAAAAAGATGCAAAAGGCAAAGAAACAAAATTTTCCTAAGTGTAAAGGGAAAGCTATGAAAATAACAGGATTATTTCCAAATGTATATCATATGAATTGAGGTTAAGCAACTAAACAAAAGTCATGATCTGAAATGATAGCTTGATTTGGGAACCTGAAGTTCGCCACCTATAAATGGGATAAGACTTTTTAATATCTCCATTTTCAAATTTTAGAATGAGAAACTGATCCCATGCTTTTTAAAGTGAATACATATGAAAGTAATTCTATTTAATTCAGTTCAGTAAGACTCATATAAAAACCTGTGCTGAAGAAGAGACACAAAGCTGGCACTATGAAGCCTTACACTAAGGAAAAATTTCTGAGACCACTGTTGAAGATCGAAAACCAAAACTTTATCTGAGCAGGCAAATTTGACTATTAAGTATCCTATCTACAATTATTTGGGGGAAGGGGGATGAGGTTGTTACTTCTGTTTCATTTACTGTCAGAAATCCTGCTACTGCAAAAGAAAATACATCTAAAGTTTCTCATCCTTTCTATCAAAGACAGATGACCATGGTAACATTCACTCTACAGGCAGAAATTTCAGCACTAGGGAAACTGCCCCTGTGAAAATCACTGTTTTGACTGCAGGATTACTTCAGGGTAAAGTCAGGTAAATTGGTCTAGGTGTTCATTTCACATTTTAACTTTATTCACAGTTGAAAATGTTTAAACTGAACTTTGGCCTATATATACAGCTATAGAGACACGCTACTATTTAACTCATTATATTCAGTCACTATTCTTAACAGCAGAATTGGTCTTGTGAAATCTCATTGAAAGGAAACATTAAGAAATAGATCTTAACTAACCTGCTTGTTTTCATTCTGATGAGCCTCAATGAAGAGCTGTGTAAACACTTGTATTATGGTAATAACTTCTGGAGCTCCATCGGTTTCCAGCAGTGCATTCCTAAGCATTGAAAAGCTAGGTTATAACAGATCAGGTAATTAGTCTGCCCATCACACCACTGTTAAATGAAATTGAAATTGTGCCAGCTGTAGAAACATACCAACCAGTGTCTAAGCAAAGACATACAAGCCCTTTATCAGGACATTTCTAAAATACCATGTGACTAATCTAGAATAGTATCTTAATGACTGCATACCACTTGATAATATTTGGTAGGACAACAGAGAAATGCAACAAAATGTAACACAAAGCTTCAGAAACCAATTGGTCTGCAAAAGCCAGCTGACCTACACAGCTTCATCTAACACCTCCAGGACCTGAAACAGAGTATTTTTAAAATACATTGAGTTCAACACCAACAACATAGAGGAGTAAGCATATTGAGTAGAAACAAGTAAAAGCAAACAAGACAGCAGAAACATAAGGTGAGCAACAGGAAAACATGACAAATTTCTAAGAGAATTTGGATATTCAGACAAGTGTAAAGTTTTATTAGGAAATACTCGCTGCATTATCTGAGAAAGAGTATCTCACCCATTTCTGCTGTCTACCAAATGGAACGGGTGTAAAAGAGTTATGTGGTTTCCTGTTATTTTTAGAAAGTAACTTATATATCATGACCTTAAATAAGCGAGAAGCTTGAACAACTTTTGTCTCCCTATACCATTACAATATACAGCCTAAGACATTAGTACAGGTCTATTGAAGTCAAATCAACTCAAGAGCACTCTGCTTTAGAAAAGTGACTGGTCTCAGCTATTCAGAAGATACTAGCTATGTTCAGACACTGGACCACAGAAAGGATGGTCATTGCAACAAGTGCTTCCACTTTCACAATAAAGCAATCTATAGTTTCTGCAGCAAATAGTCTTCTGTTAGTGCCTGCCCAAACCTAAACAAACAGACACACAAATGCCCCCAAACACGTGCACTTGGGAACTTTTTTTTCTAAAGAAGGAAAACACTTGATTAACAAAGAACATCAGTCACTAATGTCAGTCATTAAAAATATTATTGTACTGAAAATATAAAACAGACAATCCAAGCAGCAGATCTACTTAAAAAGAATAGTGAAGTGAAGAGAAAAAGCCACTGAAAACTGAGTACAAAGGACTGGAAGCCCCTATGTGGTAAACAACATATATGCCTTCAAAGTCATCTTTGTGAAATCAAACCCAATCATTACTAATAGGCAGATCAATAGTTTAATGGCATTAATGGCACTTTTTATATAAATCTTGAAGACACACATCTTACACTGGTAAGTGCAAATGTTTTAGCTGAATTCCATCTTCATGCTGTCAAGGGCTAAGCCATTTCAGCATTTATAGTTTTCAACTTTACCATATTTCAACCACAAATCTCTATGAAGTACAAAATAAATTACAAATTTTAAAGGCTAAAATACAACATAGTCAACTGTATCAATGATTCTGGTAATGTAGTTTTTATGTAAATTTCACAAGATACTAAACATTTTTCATTACTTGCAGTACATTACACAAAAGGGAACACTAAGACACATGGGTAAAGAAAAAGACATCCTGAAATTACAATACATCCCAGGTTATAGTACTACTCCTTCTCATAAAGAAAGCCTCGATGTTTAAACAGATGACATGAAACAATTCCCACTATAATTTGAGAACTTACTTGAAAATTTCATTAACAATTCTGAAAATAGCAGGATGGCTTGATGCTTGTGGCTGTTGATAAACAAATGAAAGAAAAGTAGTCATTAATAAGAAACAACTCAAATAATCACCACTGTATAATTTACATCTTTGCTCATGAGTGTTGTAACACTGCAGTATTAAAGTGTAAATCCCACACCAACTTCTACTAAGACCTCAGATTTTTTTCAGGATTACATTCTGCAAAATAACTATGCTGAAGTCATGAACGGAGATCCATAGTGATACCATGTAAAGAGCTGATAAATGCAAACACTTGAGATCCTAAATGTTTATGACAACAATCACTAAAAGTACTAGAGGTGGCAAACAGAAAGAACAGGTTGCATGCAAGTGCTAGAGGGAAGAGGCAGTGAGGGAGCAGATTTACAAAAAGTTTTTCTCTCCTCTTCACAGACAATCCCTTTTGGATGTGCTTTGAGATCTTGCTCCATCTTCCAAATTAAATTCCAGAAATTCAATTCATTTTATCATCTCTGTCTTTCACAGTATTACCCTCTTCTACCTCAGTTCACAAGAATATGCTTGGGTTTTTTTAAACTAGTGAAGCTTTTTATCACTCTACCACACAAAAGACTGTTTTAAGAAAGTTGTTGTACTAAACATGCACTAGCATACACACCACTTTCTAATTCCATATTCTTAAATTCTTTGATTGATTAGGCTTTTACAGAGCACCATGAATTAAAAACTACTTACACGTTTCCCAAAGTATATTTGCCTAAGTTAAAAAAGAAATTTATTCTTTGTGTTCCTGAAGTTAGCCCATAGAGATTTGATGGGAATATAATTCTCGAACAATCTAGAGTAATGGATGCACAATAAAATGCATTCTATAAACTTAAGGACATGTGGAAGGAATAATGTGTATGAATGGCCTTTATTGTAACAGCTTAAGTGCCTGATGTGCTATCCCAAAGAAAACATTTATGTGTTTGTTTCAAGTTAAAAAGGAACAAATATTATAGATTTTTTTTTTTCAATTGCACACAGGCAAAATGAGGAATTTATATGATCAGTTCAGAAAATGAAGAGATAGTCTTTAACACAAACTGCCTAGAAAAGCTCATTGTTTTACGAGGTGGCAACCTCGCTGTCATGATCTACGCCGCTGTCTCTGTCACAGGGCTGTCGGTCCGTTGTCCCGTGGAACGTGTGCCATCTAGTGTGCAAGAGTATTTACAGACGGGGCCTCGGACCTGTGAAGAACAGCATGCAGCTTTGTTGCAAGCATGCTCTCCAACTGGAAGGAGGAAAAAACCTGGCCGGGTGAGACAACAGTGACATGGTCATCTTTTCTTTTTTTGTTTGATTTCTTTTTGCTTTATTAAAGAAAAACTCGGACTAGATGATCTCCAGAGGCACCTTCCATCCCCAATCATTCTGCTACTCTGTGAAAACAGTGGAAAGTGAGAGTGTGGGTAAATGGTTGAATTCCTCCCTTTCTACGCTATCTTTTCAAACACTCTACATGCCCTTGCACACATACATATATGATGACATAATAACCCACCATTGCCTAAGACAGATTTGAGTATAAATTAGAAAGGGTCCATCAGCACACTGCCACACATATCAAGACCAAATTATAGGTCTTTTGAACAAGACCAAAGCAAATGTGCAACAGTGAAAAACTCTCCACTCTTTCCTGCCAGACAGCAACAATCTACAGCACTTATTACAAGAAACCACAGTTGATAGTTCCCAGTATTTAATCTATGCTACTGAAATCAACACGAATTTCATCACTGGTATTCGAAGGCAAAAGCAAGAAACCCCAAAACAACCCCAAAGCTCACTATTATCTAATTCCACAAGATTTTGATCAATGGACTGCAATGAATAAGTTTGCAAGCACTCAAAGTGAGAATGCTGTCATAGCACAAAAGTCTACAAGGCAATTTTAAGATGCACTTTTGTGCACTAGGACCAAAGCTGCCAGCATAACCCTGCTACAGCCAGCAGCAATTCTGGAGTCTGGGAAAGATTATTGAACTTCAGGAGAGATTCTCGTAGGGTTTGCATGTTGTTGACATTATCTCATTTTTTCAAAACAAAACCACATTTTGCATCTTAATAATATTGACTGCAACTAAGCAACGTTTTTCACAGAAAGCTCAGAAAAACAAACATATTGTCTACCAGGAGCCTGTTCCACTACTTTTAAAACAAGCATGATATATACACCAGGTACTGTTTAATCTATTCTTTAATGACCTTGATGAGGGAACGGAGGGCACTTTGAGCAATTTTGCTGAGGATAGTAAACTGGAGGGAGTGGCTGACAAACCAGAAGGCTGTGCTGCCATTCAACAAGAACTGGACAGGCTGGAGAATTGGGCAGAGAGAAATCTAATGAAATTCAACAAGGGCAAGTGTAGAGGCTTGCATCTGGGAAAGAATAACGCCATGTACCAACACAGGCTGGGGAATGAACTCTTAGAGAGTAGTATAGGAGGAAAGGGACTTGCAGGTGCTGGTGGGCAGCGGGATAAGAATGAGCCAGCAATGTGCCCTCGTGGCCAAGAAGGCCAATGGCATCTTCAGCTGTATTAGAAGGGCTGTGGGCAGTAGTTTGAGAGAGGTTCTCCTCCCCCTCTACTCTGCCCTCAGCAGACCACATCTGGATTAATGTGTCCAGTTCTGGGCCCTTCAGTTCAAGAAGGACAGGGAGCTGCTGGAAAGAGTTCAGTGCAAGGCCACACAGATGATGGAGTGGAGCATCTCCCTTACGATGAAAGGCTGAGGGAGCTGGGGCTCTCATCTTAATTTCTCCCCTTCTCTGGCTTGCTGAGGAGGTGGGTTATAAAGTGCTGTGGTGGGCACCTGGCATCTAGCCAGGGTCAAACTACCATAGCAAGTAAGAGTAAACATAAGGAAACAAATTGTGCCCAAGGTCACACAGCAACAGATAATGAGGAGGTAACACCACAAATACAAAAAAAAAAGTTTTCTTGACTTCCAGACTCATATGCAATTAATTGGACACAACACTTCTTTTAAGAACTAGTATGTTGCTGTGTTTCAGAAGTTGTTTCTACTTCCACATTGTATATTTACTGTATTCTTGCATTGTAGGGTTAAAAGCAAGAAATGTTACTGAACATTTTTCTTGGTATATACCAAGTGCCAAATATATTCTTTTTTTGAAGCATATGCTTATTTTGAAAGCACAATCAGCTTTAACAGAGGTTTAAAAAGCTCGTGAAATCCTGCAGAAATAGTGCACATTATGAATATATTAGATTGCACAATTTCAAAAAATTTACCATAAAAACACAAGTTATGAAAACAGGCAATACAATGGGAACTAATTGTAGCTTAGCTAAAATATGTTACAAGAAGGAAAAAAGCCTGTCATTTTCTCTCTCTATCCTTCCTCCTTTCTCTCTTGTCTCATTTTTTCACTGGCACAGCTCCTAGTGAAAGGTAAGTGTGGATCCAACTACAGTCAAAACTTGGGCATAAGGTATAGTGAGAGGGCAGAGCAAGGGCATGGGAACCAGAGCGTCTCCAGCATGGTTATCCTGTGTCAGGCAATATAAGAGTCAATGTATCACCCACGAAAACTATTTGCTCTGTAAAGCTGAAGCAAAAGTAACAGCAAGAGAGAGCATAGCTAGAGCTTTAACTGCATTGTGCAACATAATTTCAGTGCTGGGCTGGACTTGGGAAGTCTGACAAGTTGTAAAACCAAAATTCAGCAACAACAGAGGTTTACAGAGAAGGCAACAAATTTTAAGCCCTTTCAACATAGTGTGCTTTTCTTGCAAGATAACTTGGAAATGAAGCCAACTACATTGGATAGCTATCTAAGAACTGAACATGAACTATAATAAACTGATAATTCACATCTCTTTATATATATATNTTCAGCTGAATACATACAAACCTTAAAGTTTAGAAAGAAAGATATCTACTCACCCACCAAATTCTGAAGAAGTTAAAAGACCATTTGTGATGAGCCCTTCTTATTACCTCTAAATTACTACAGCATTTCCAATATTAATTCCAGTTTAGTCCCAAAAAGGAACACCTAATAGCATATAATATCATTGAAAACACAAATTAGTGGACCACTGCACTACCATTACTCTTGGAATGAAAATATAAAAGTATTGTCCATCAAGTTTCTTTCATAATAGAAGTATGATAGTTTACAAATATCTGGGTACCACAGATCTCTATAAGGTTTATGTACAGTTTGGTTACTGTATCAAGATATTTGATTTAGATAGATTATGATGGTGCAATTATGGAAAATTTCCATTTTATCATATACTGTAATCAAATCACTAACATATTTCTGCCTATTTGTACTCTAAAGGCTTTCTTCCAAAGCAAAAAAAAAAAAGTGTAAATCGGTTTTACCTCACGATTCAACTTTTTGTTACCATATCCATAAGGCAAACTGAGGTCACATCCTACAAATACCATAATCCAACTGCCAAAAAAATGCATACCCACTTCCCTAAATAAATATATAAACATCTTTTTGGCAGGCTAAATTCATCATGGATTCAAAGTGCTGACTGATCTGAAGTCACTGATCTATTCTTTATAGTGCCATGTACAATTTGTACAAAATATCATTAAGTATTTTAGAACACAATTTCTAGATCAAACCTTTTCCTTTTATACTGTTCTCTGAAAAGTTTTCATCCTGTTGTTTTTATTTTTTTAAATCTCCCATTTATCTACCCTCCTTCATATCAGTGCCCACTGATAATATCCATCTTATACTGCTTTATGCCTGTATTTATTCCACTCCTTGTCCACAGGATGTCCTCTCTAAACCAGCATTCAAAGCTTCTGCGCTGGTCTTTCTACTCTGTGACTACCTTTTTTCAAAGCACAAAGTCTTTGGCACAGAGACAAGTAAGGACAGCCTAAGTATGCTGGCACAGTAATGTTCACAGTAAGTCTTCTCAGTGACCAGGATGTGAAGACAAGGTAAATATGAACATTGTTAATAAACAACAATCAATCAATAATTAAAAGAAAGATTTTACTTCTTTCTACATATAATGTTCACAGGTTTTCTTCTTTTTTCCTCAGCCACATGTGGTACCACGTACCATACTCAACTCACAGTGTACTGAATACAGAAAACTAAGCACAGGCCTTGTATACAGCCTTGCCTTCTGGAATACCTAGATCCCAAGATGACATATGCTGTTCATGCTCAGCATTGATGAGATATGCAAGTATTATGGATTCCTAAAATAAGAATTTGCAAATTCAGTTAAAAAGAAAGAATAATTAAAGGTATCATTCTTTTCCTATCTAGAATAATATAAGCTGCTTCATAGGCTGAAAAGATGATACTCCATGCTATTTTTTAGTTCTATCCATTTTATGAAATATAAATTTTAAGTGAATAGCACACACACTATTTTACACTAATTAATTAAATTTACATTTACTGTTGCCAATTAGCTCATTATTTTGGAAAAAGTATTTTGTCATGTTTGCTAATAAGAAAGATTTTTGGTGCACTGCTTAACAAAGCATTGAAAACAAACTTTAACTACAGTTTAGCAAATGTTTTTTGTTAAGAATTTTGTTCAGATTTGCAAATAAAACCAAGTTACTAAGCAGTCCATAATAAAATAAACTACAAAGAATTTCAATTGTTTAAGCTGCTAAACTCCCAAGGGCAAAGAGATTGAAGTAAAAACATTTAAATCCTCCCTGGCCAAAGTTTATAATTTTTTTGAAGACAGAGGCAGGTACTCGGCACTCTATCAGTCAGATTCTCATCTTTTCACCACTGGATGAAATCTTTTTCTCCCTTCCACTAGTTCAGTGTAAAAATGAAAAGTTTAGTGACGTTCCTAAGACTCAAGATTTGCCTTTGTGTTAGCAAATTATATGCCACGTGGCAGCTATTTCCCTCAAATATGCTGATGTACTTGAAAACTGTCACATCTGAAGCATGAAAATGCTACATGTTGCACATACCAGTAAAGAGTCTTTTATGACACAAGCCACTTCTTCCACTGAATTCAGTTGAATGGATACCAGCTGGTCTAAAAGGTGTAATGTAGCTTTTTCAAGGCTTGGTAAGTGACGAAACCAGAGGCTGAAGACAGCTGATTCGGTAAGGGAGATTTTTTTCCTGGTTTAGAGAGAAAAATTGTTTAACCTGAATAACTGGAAGGAAGACAAAAAATGTGTTGCTTTTTTTTTTTTAAGCACATTGGGGAAAAAGAAGATGCAAAGGTCAACCAGCATCAGGAAAGAGAAAATCATGCTTAGAGTACTCTGTTAAACATCAAATAATAATGGCAAAGTCTAACAGGGGATTACTGTCATCTACAAATGGAACCTTATTATATGTTTTTAAAACCTAAACATTTGGTTATGATGGCTCCTAGCAAATGGAAATGGAATGTTCAAGTCTAGAGTTCCCTTTCTTTCTAGAGAAAGGCACTGTCTCATGCTTGTGCTCTTTCCAACTCAGACTGATTCCTGCAGATCAGGCTGATCAGAAACATCAGCAGCTGACAAATAAGCAGGAAGGTCCTGCATAATATTACTTCTGACTAAATCAAAGCATTATCTGTCTTTTCAGAGGAATAAGAATAAAACCAAATGAGGTAGAGGTAGTTAAGTCTTCAGCCCACCAACATTGACCAAGGTCTCTTAAAAGATAAATGATTAAGAAGGCAATTATCTCTTCAGGTTTAGACTTTTGCCTAAAGGCTTTAGCCTTTGGCTACAGATCAGCTAAATTAGAGTGTTGCATCACTAGAAAACAAAATGTACAGTTGATTTTGAGACAACATCACGATTTGTGTGGACCAGCACAAATGAAGGTATACTGAAGTAACCAACCAAGAAGAAGAGATATCACCGAACACAATAACCCAGCATATTTTTGCAGCTATCATGACAGTTGCAAATTAACAGGTTAAAACAACAAAAAAAACCTCACCTCAAAACCAAAAAAAACATAAATAAGAAGAAATATGTGCCTTGGTCTTAAATCAAGTTAAGAGTAAAACCAGTAAAAAACCAGTAGGCTAGAGACTACATGCAAACTAAATCTACTGATATAAACCCCCAAAGTATTTAGCATGATTTTATAATCTATTTTCAATATATGCATTTTACCACACATTTGTTAAATATCTGCTTTCAGAATTCTGATATCCATTAATAAACTCTATGTTTTCCATCTAAAACTAATTTTAAAAGGTGCATCTGTAGACAAATACCTTGAAGTACATAGAACTTTCAAATTGCAAACCAATGCTGAACTTAAATATGCTGTTTATCATATCAGAATAAATTGAGAATGACAAGAGATTATTTAATATTGGTGCATTTCCCTTTTTTGTTGTTTTTGTGGTTGCACAGTAGACTGAGGTGTTCCAACTCTGAGATTTAAAAATGCATAGGACATAAACTGTAGTCACTATCCCTGTGTGACTGAACTTGCAGATGGTCCTAATGGGACAATGCCAATTTCTGTGGAGCACTGCAAGTCCCAGTATTGAGTAACCTTATTTCCTGAAGCAGACTTTACCTATGTTCAGAAGGAAAACAAGGGTTCAGAACACAGCAACAGAGTTATGGAACACAGAATTCAGTTGCTGAAGTTGTAAAAATAAAATACAAGCACATTCATGTTAAGATCCCATGATCGTTAGTGGCAGACCAAGAGTGTACCATGCAAAGCATGTGTGAACCTATACTTGCTCTGAGGGAAATAACACACTGCTGTCAAGGGCTCTCCAAGAGTCACTTGGTCAAGAGTAATTATGAACAGAATTATTTTTGCTCACTGTGATAAATAAGTAGCTCAAAAGTTAAGTACATAGATGTTTATTTCAGTCAGAAGAAACTTTTACAACCATTTAAATGATTCAGATTGACAGACATCATGAAATGGGAAAAGTATGTCATGATGGACTGCACATCAGCTTACTGATGTGAGTATAGACCATCCATGCTGAATTGGTGAACTTGGTCTGGTAGTTTTCCAAACGGCATTACTGCTTCTGGAACACATCCAGTCTTGAAGCCACCAAAGATGGACCAGTGAATGACAGCTCTCCCTTTTCTGGGCACATCTTTCACTACGGACTGTCACATTCTTTTTTTACTTGTTTGCATCAGCTCCTAGTAACATTTGTACAAATTAGTAATTGTGCTTTTCCATTAATTGTTTCCTTTTGCTGGAGCACTCAATGAAGCAATATAAAAATCTTCATTGGAACATCTCAGAAATTATGATGTCAAGTACAGAGAAAGCAATTAAAACTTTGATTAAAAAGAAGACAAATGGATAACTGAGATAAAGTGTTCCCAAATGACCTTTTCTAGTGTAAGAAAAAAAAATGTCTATGTAGGCCCTCAGCTACAAAATGCATAAAACAAACATTAACCACAAGTGTTTCCCCTGATTTCTACCCTTCCCTTGATATAGCCAGTCTTGCTGATGTTCAGCTTCATTCAGCCGTTTTTCATCCTTTGACTGATTTTATCAAAACAGTGGTTTTAGTGGTAGCAAAACAAAGTTATATTTCACAAATTACTCCTTCAGACTCATGAAAAATAATCTGCTGAAAAACAGGAGAATTTAAAATTTTGAGAACCAATTTCACAGAAAAAGAATAAGAGAAATGTGGAAACATTTCAAACATGAGGATCTACCTTCTGCACATTAAAATAACAATATTAAAGGTAAATAACCTTTCTATGAAAAGTGATCATATCTTCCACAAAATTCCTAACATGTTTTCTTTTTTAGAGGAAAGGTGGACAACTTCCAATCAACATTAAAAGATGTTATGACACAATTTGTCTTTCAGCAATACAAAAATCTGCTTTGGCCTACAACCGGCATGGGAAATACCTTACTAAAATGTAGAAGATGTGCAGTATATTCAACATACAAAATCAGAGCACAGCAATCTAATTGAACTAATAATCTTTATGAAAAGAGTATAAAAATCATATAAACCATGTTACTTACCTTAAAAAGGCATCATTCACAGTCTCCAGAAACTCTGAACTGAGAATTTCTTTTGATGCACCTCCATGATAAAGAAGGAGAGTTTCCAGCAATGGAGTCAGCTCAGGCAAAGTAATGAGGGGTAGACAGAAAAGGGACACAGAATTCACACGACTAGCTGAAACTCTGAGGAAAAAACAAACATAGTTCATATTTCAGAAGAATCTTAACTTTAATTGATAAACTGATAATGTAAAAGAATATTCAATTAATTACAGAAGGTTAAATGTAAGAGATGCCTATCTAACTACATAAAAATTATTTATTGGAATGGCTGTTGATATTGATAAGGAGTTAACGGTCAAGCATTCCGCTTTACCATCAGCTAAGGGCTGTAGGGGTTAACAATCATGCATTCCGCTTTACCATTAGCTAAGGGCTGTAAATTATGGCTTGTTTAGAATGTTTTCTTTTCTTCTTTGCTCCTGGCAAAGGCTCAAGGGCTTAACAACCTGTCCTGCACAACGNACTAATTAACATACGAGGCGAGGTGAGGCGGGGAGAGGGTAATCTGCTTGTGGGATATTCATGATTTGGGGTGTATAAACATGTAACCCCTCGGGGCAGGCACGCTTGGTGGAAGGATCCCCCGTGCATCCGGTGCCGCAATAAAGAATATCTTGCTACTGAAGAAATTATCACCTTCATTCTTTGAATCAATATGTAATTATATATTGTCTGAAGAATCTTAAGGAGTCAGATAAAATTTTTATGTTAGTGCTCAAGGCAAACCATGCGAGGGATGTTAACCCAATTCTGAAGTGCAGCCAGTTGTCTTCGTTCAGTAATCACACCCTTCCTCCAAAGGAAGGCTTCATCTTTCCTGGGATCAGTGAAGCAAAGGCAAGGAAGACTACAGACTCACAACTCTGACACAGGTTTTCCAGACCCTCACAAGAGACCACCTAGCTGCTTTTAAGGTTTCCTGGTGTTTCCTTGAACTCTCTTCTGTTAACACTGACAACTTCTATGAACCAAACAATCGAATACTGCTGTCTTCAAGCACTCATATGAAAAATTTTTGTCTTACAGGCCTACAATTGAAAGAATATGTTACACTTCTGGACTTTAATATATGAACCACTCACTTTGCTTCCTAAAACTTCAAGCTTGGACATGATTAAATACAGTGGAACTTGGAATATAAAGAAAACATGGAACCATTGGAACATAAACAAAAAGGCATACATCGTAAGAGATAACATATGAAAAAATCAGTCACAAATTTCTCAGCATATATACAGTTTCTAGCACATGAAACTGAATTTTTTTTTCTGGATGCAGTTTTGGCAGGAAGACATTAATGAAGACCAAGAACTTCAAAATACAGAATTCATGGAAATTTTTAAGTGCTAGATTGCTTTTTAAAGGCTTCTTTTAGTTACTGTAAGTTCCTCCTGATTGCCTTGTTCACTAAAAGGGATGCAGTCTTTCTTTGCAAAAACCCCAAGCTGTTTTCTTTTGGAGCCACCAATACAATCTAAAAAGAGCTGACACAGGAATTAGATAGAGGCTGCTCTGAGTAAGAGACAGCTCTGTTGCCAAGTAGGTATTAAAGCTACTCCTAAATACATGTTTCCTGACAGTCATTGGCATATGACACAATAGCAGTGCTATGATTAAAGGTATCATTGGTACCAATACAATTGGTACCACTGAAGTTTCCACCATGAGAAAAACAAAACATGACACATTTTCAAAGACTCAACTTTCAGAGTCAATCTAAACCACAGTTTTACTATGAGAAATGTTTCTGTAGGAATGGCAATTATTGGGCTGATATTTTTTGTGCAGTAGTATTTTCTGGTATACACATGTAAAGTTGATAGACTTGAGACTATTTAAATCAGTACCCTTTACAAAATTCTAATTCATTACACAGGTTTAGCAAACTTTAACAGTTTCTTTTACTCTTATTTTTAACTTCAGAAGAAAAACCCTGCAAAGATAATTTTTTCTTCTTTTACATAATCTCCAAAATACACTCTTAGAGAATACTGTGCAGTGCATACCACCAAGTGCAACAAATTTTCATAGACATTGTCATATGTGTTGCTGTAAGCATCACTGAATGAAGAAAGGGGACAATGTGCACCTCCAACTGCAAACTACATTGGAGTTGGACTAGATGATCTTTCCAACCATTAAGATTCTGTGATTCTGTGATCTGCAACTTGACTAAACAGCCATATCATAATTTCTATGTGCTGAAACTCACTTAAATTTAAATTTTTCCTTTCCTCCTAGTAGAATTCAGATCTTTCTCTTTAGTCTCTTTGTCATTAGCTTTTCAGCTAAGTTTGTTGAATTCTGTTATATAAAATGGGGGTATTTGTTTTCTCCATTGAACAAAATTTTGTGATGTACTTCATTAACTGTGCCCATGATCGTCATACTAAAATCATCTCTAAATTAATTCAGCTTATTTACTCTTCCTTATACAAACATATAGGAGCAAGAATGAAGGAAGAAAGATTGCCAAGCTCTTGGCTTATGATATACGGAAGATAATTCAAGCCTCAAGATAATAAGTCTCCTCTTTCCTGTAATTGTACAGGCTATGTGATATTAACTAAGTCATAAAACTCACTTCATCTTATCAGCAATTTTGACTCTGAAGACCTACAGAATATGCATAGGAGAGCTATACATTTAAAAATGAAGACACAATTTGAGTATATAGCCTATATTTAAAATACCAATCCGTTTTTGTTAGCTGGAGTACAGTTAATTTACATGCAATCAAAAGGATCTACTGACATACTCAAACACAGTAATTTTTAAAGTGCCTTACAAAGATTATGATCTGCCTTTTAAGGTTAGTGGAAAGGCACAAATTACAGGGTGAAAAGGCATGATCACGTAAAAAATAGTGACAAGAGTAGCTTAGACAAATCTATTCCATTTTTTATTGTGACAGATTTTGGCTTAAAACAATGTATTCATGTAGTTTGGATGAAGAAGATGATTATTCTCACTGACTACACCTAGCGATGTACAAAAGCATCTCCTGATCATCTGGATTGGAGATCTACCCACAGCATATCACAATTTCCTTCCCACTCGCTTTGCCAGACTTTCATCCTTAGAACATCAGGAAAGGAAGCAGTTAAAGGATGGAAATACCATTTGTTTGGATACATTTAAAATAGTTGTATATGAGACATACAGTATTGCCATAGTAGTGTTTCATTCTATATAAAGGAATCAACGAAAATAAAATGAGAGGTTCTTTAAATAAGCATGGACTGATTTTATCATTAACAACTGCAAAGTAACTACTATTCTGGCATATTAAACTACCATTCACACAAGGAAAAAAATTCCTTTGGAGTTTTCTTTTCTTTTTCCCATAGTAATTGCCAGTTAACTTAAGGACTCATATAGCAGCCAACATTATGATTATGAAATTCATGAGGCTCAGTAAGGCCAAGTTCAAGGTCCTGCATCTGGGTCAGGGCAATCTCCCAGTATGAGTACAGACTGTTAAAAGTCCTCACTGAACTATAACAATCCAAACTAAAACATATCAAAATGATGTTTAGATAACACCTACCTCCCCTGAATGTTAAGTCCATTGAACTGATTTCCCCTGAGTTCTGTAACTAATGAGGAGACCATCTGTTAAATAAAATTTAAAAGAAAATAAATTACACACACTGCAAACAAAGACATTAGTTGCATGGTTTTCTGTATGATTGACTGACTGTAGAGGCAAATAAATTTCTCTGTTCACTCTGTTCAATTTTTTAATTATTGGTGCAAATTCATAGTTGTCCAGATCAAGAAATAAACCATGCTGCACAACATTTTTGAACACACATTATATACATTCCACATTTAAAAACTAAGAAGCTATTTATTTTAGCTCTGCTTCACCGAAAGTTAAGTCAAAATTTTAAGAACACTACTAATATTTTATATGCTCTAATTTAGTCAACATATTATGAAATATTATTCCCATTGTTTTATATATTACATGTAAAACACACTTTTGCTAATATTTAGAGGTCATCTGCCATTTGCAATGCAGTGCATAAAGTCAAAGAAAACATTCCAAAAGTTACTTTCTAATATGCAAAATAATAATTTAAGCTTCACAGGGAAAAAACATTACTGATAGGTCAGAGGTTTTTTTTGTTATAACATAATAGTAATAGGAATCTTGGTTTTATGAACATCTATTATAGTATAATCCAATAAAAATTTTTCTCATTTATCCAGAGATCTCCCACTTCATTTTTTTCCCTTAAAAGGTTGTAAAAGTAACTGAGGTAAGAAAAGATAAATAAAGTTCAGTCCATGCTCCTTATAACAATGACAGCTCCACATATGTGCTTATAAACTGGTGATTTATTATTAACAATATCTCAGTTGCACAAAATACTTACATTTTTAACTAAGTGACAATAATAATCTGCTGATGTGTAGCCAAGAGCCGATATGAATGTACTGGTTTCAGCTTCATTACTTTCCCACTTAGAAGAAGAAAGAAGATGGCACAGCAAACTCTGTTAGAAATCAACAGAAGGACAGTAAGAAAAGTATTAGGTTACAACACAATGTGTAAAAAGAACTGGCAGCTGTTGAACTACATCTGGGCAATGGTCATTTTCACCATTGACACAGAAGAGCAGGTAGCTCCCATCAACCATTAGGAAAATGTTGCAGGTGCTACAATCAAACACGGCTTCACACTTCACACGATTTCTGCAGTTGTGCTATCACAATGGAGGCCATCCATGTCAAAACAAGACAAACCTGAGACAGGTTTCACTTCTACAGGAGCCATTTCAGTCCACTGTCGTTTGAACAGCAGTAGTCATGTTGCTATATGTGAGCAAAAATCTCACATATATGTCTTGATCAGTACCATGATCAAGAAGACAAATTATGAAGTTAATATTTGCTTTTCTTAACACTCCTTCAAGAGGCTTCAGTATTTTTAATGGTACTCAGAGTCTGGCCTCATAATTTAATTTGTTTAATTTCTTCATTATCTTTAAAAGATAGCAATAACATTTTAGTTTCACATTTATTTCTCCGCAATTTCACTACAGAGTACTCCAAGTTACATTTAATAAAAGCTTTTTAATACACAATAGAAAAATCAAAATAATCCTTTGATGACAGATTCAGAGTCAAGTCAGATGAATACATTTGATACACTGGTTCTGCAGGCTCACACAGAGAATCCTAATCATGGTACTTTAGATTCATGCTTTTCAAGTTCTTTAGCACCTCCACTGTCTTTTTGATCCCATCACTTTCCTAGCTGAACTCATTTATGCAAAGTATTGTGTGAAGTCTTGATCAGCTTTTTGCATCCTGCTATCATAACTGAGCAAAGGTAGTTTTATGTTCTTTATCAAATGATATACTATGAATTTGATACAGTTTTATTTTCTTCCTGTCCTGTTTCTACATGCTACACTCCCATATAATAGCTGTATTCTGTTTCCAAAGATGAATTTAAGGGCTTTATGTATCATTGACATAATATAAACTGAACTACACTTTGCATGGTAAAAAGTATAAACCCCTTTGTAACAGAATGCCGGGATTAGCAAGAAAGAAAGAGACTTGAATTTTTAAGATATGTAATTAAAAGTTCAGACAAAAGCTCTGTGACTTCCATGGTCTTAGGGTGTTTCTCTCTACATATTCTTTTCAAAAGAGAGATTTGATGAAAGATTCAAGACTGAGAAAATAAAAATTTCTATGCACACTTTTTATTGAACATACTTAAGAAAGTACTTCAGAAGACCTGGAATTAGATGTATTCCATATACTCCATGTTTAATCAATGTGAGAAAGAAGATATAATCAGCAGAAGCACATCAGAAGTCTAAAAATAATTACTATGAAAATAAGTAACACGCATTTATGACAACTTATTTATTGTACATTTGCCTAGGATTATTTTACCACCTTACAGGTTTATGTTAAGTGCCTAAATTTTTTTTTTTTTCATAGAATGATAGAATGATAAGGTTGGAAGGGACCTTTAGAGATCATTTAGTCCAACCCCCCTGGAGAAGCAGGTTCATCTAGATCAGGTCGCATAGGAACATGTTCAGGTAGGTCTTGAAGATCTCTGAGGAAGGAGACTCCACAAACCCTCTGGGCAGCCTGTGCCAGGGCTCCCTCACCCTCACAGTGAAATAATTTTTTCTTATATTTAAGTGGAAATGTTTGTGTTCCAGCTTCATCCCATTACTCCTTGTCCTGTTGCTAGACACAATAGAAAAAACGGATGTCCCAACCTCCTGATAGCCACCATTTAGATACTGGCAAATGTTAATAAGATCTCCCCTCAGTCTCCTCTTCTCTAGACTAAACAGCTCCAGTTCCCGCAGCCTTTCCTTATATGAAAGATGTTCCAGTCCCCTGATCATCTTGGTGGCCCTGTGCTGGACTCTCTCCAGAAGTAAACCTTTTTTTCTAAAGACCCCTCAATAAGAGAAACTGATATTTTACTGCTGTCCAATGACATTTATACAACTAAGGAGGAAGGAAAATGCTGAGGCAACACGGAGTTTCGAAAAAGCAATTGACATGCAATTTTTGCATTCTTAAATAAAAGACAAAAAATGTACAATCACCTAAATATGAAGAAAGTGATGGCTAAAATATATTAAACTATAAAATCTCCAAATTGTATAATCTTCCAACAACCCTTCTTATTTACTTTGTTAATATGGAACCATATATACTTTTATTGGCTTTTGCAACTATTACTGAAGCTAAAACTCGCTTTTAGAACATCAACGGTTCAGGCAAGTAGTGTCTACAAAACAGGACAGACTGACAAGTAGAGTGAAGACAAAAACTTGCAAAAAGTTTCACCAATGAGAAGAACAAACATAAAAAGCTCTGAAAACAATCTAGCAGGTTGACATGGCTGCTCATGACAGCTAAATGAGAGAGGAGCTTATACACTTGCATATTCACCTGTAACACTACAAAATGCATTATAAATGACCTTCTACAAAACCAGAATTTTCCTAAAGATAAAACTAATTAAATACTCTTTATGTGACAAGTAATTTCAAAACTACTTTCCCTCTAGCCTTGTGTTAACAGTCATTATTAATTTATCAACAGAGGAAAATACAAAACTACCACATATCATAAGTCTGCAACAGTTTCCTTGGGTTTTTGTTTAACTGGCTAGGGTTTTTCATTTGCTTTTCCTTTTCTGAGCATTTTACTACATTCATGCTAGGATTTTATGGATCACTTTGGGATTTTTTTTTAACACATAAAAACCTCTACACAGTCAGAACGGAGCAAGTGAAGCAGGGGTAAGGAGACACTGTAGTTGAAATGAAAGGAGGTATTAGGTATATATGAAAGAAAGGTAAGTGTTTAAGGTGAAAAATATTTAGAATTCATCTCTATGTCTTACACATTTCACTTTACAGATACTGTTGCTAGTGCAAAGCCTGAGCCAAAGGCTACATCAAACAAATATATGAAATTTGGGAACAATAATTTAAAGCATTTATCTTTTGAGGTTTGTAGACACAGCACAGCACCTGTAATGTGTGCTTGATGTTCAGAAAGCCAGAGACACTGGACTTGCCCACAGAAGTTGTGGATCCCTGTCAGTGTTCAAGGCCAGACTGGATGAGGCTTTGAGCAACCTGGTAAAAATGTAAAATGTGAAAATGTAAAAAAACAACCCTTACCACGGCAGTGATCATAGCTGAAGGTCCCTTCCAACCCAAACCATTGAATATTTCTATGATTTGTTTCTATTATTTGTGTAAGGCAAGTTTTTTCTTTAAAACAAGATGCATTTAGCTGTTTAACTTCATAATCCTCTTGTAACAATACTTCTCTGTAAGTACACAAACAGTGTGGAAGGGATAGTATAATGGCCAGAAATAAAGCTTATATCTAATGATCTCCAAGACAATTATTTTTTCCATATGACTTTTATGGACACTGAGAGGGTAACCTGGATAAGGTAAACTCAGTATCTGTGAGAAACTAAATTTTCCATTTAGAGTAGGGAAAGGTAAAACAAGCAAACCATTCCAAAAGGCAATCTCTGAAGAGGAAAACTGACTGAGAACAAAAAGATCATCAGACAATTATTTTCTTATGGTATTTGTTCATCCTCTTTCAAACTATACATCAGTAACTTCATTATCAAAAATACTAAGGAATGGCTAATTTTTAACCAAATGGCAATGAAAACTGTTGTTTTTACCTCCAGCTTCAAAGTTCATGTTTAAATTTCAGTAATTCTCAGATATAAAGGGACTATATTGGTAGTTATTTCGTTTCATACTGCAGAACTTGGTTAGAACCAGCTCCAAGACAGGGTGTAATATCGTATTTTCTGATATGTACTTTTCTCTTTCCACTTTCAAAATCAACTCTTTCTGAAAACACTATAGATATCTGGATGGTTTCAGGAGATTGTCTCACCAAGATTCTTACATAAAGCATTTTGGAAAAGAAAAAAGCACAACATTTTATACAGTCATGGCATGGATTCCTGAGATCAGACAGATCAATAATTTGAGACTAATGACTTTTAAGAAATGTCTTTAAATCCAATAAAAGGTATTCAAGTACATGATGGGAAAGCTGACAATACTAAATACCCTCCTGTATTAAAGACTTCAGTCATGAATCCTAGCCTGCTCCAGCTAGGAGGTAGGTAATTTGAGACCTATGTACTCATCAGTTATTTCTGGTAGCAAATCAATTAGCACTCACTATATAATTCACTAATGCCATATTCTACAAGACAGAAAAATGGATGAGGACTGTGGCAGAAGTGCTACAATCAAAAGGGAAAATAATAATGTGTCATGATTATGGAAAATGAACAGCAGTCAGAAATCATTTTTTTTCTCAATTTTCCTCACCACTGATTAGTAGGAAGCAGGAAGGAAACCACCTAGGTTCTAATTGCAAGAGAATATATTCATCTCCATAGTTCTGGATTATAGTTCAGCAACATAATCCCTTTCAGTCTGAAACTGAATTTATTAATTGTCATAAAGCTCTCATGATGACCAGATTCTTTGAACAATGTTGCCAGTGCCTGTATTTTATTGACGTCATTAATATTGAGTAATATCCCAGCTAACTCCATTTAACATCTACTACTGCACAGAGACTTCCAACAATCTTTAACAGGCAAATAAAATGCTCCTAGGAGCATTTGCATGAAGACATAAAATTAATTACTTTATCAGCATAAACACAGTACTTCAAAACTAACAGGTTTGCAGTAGGAGAAGGAGGCCTAGTTTAACAGATACTTCTCTGATTCATAGATTGGCCCTACTAATTTATTCAGAGAAAGTGAAGAGAATGAGAACAGACTTGAAACTAAAAATTTCTGAGCATACAAATTGAGAAAACAAGCCTCTGTGTTGCCTTTTTATCTTCCACCTGTATCTGAAGAGGACCAAGCAATTTCCTACATATCTGTCACTTTTCAGTTAAGCTAAGCCAACTCTTTCAGTACTCTTCTTTAAATAATAAAAGCTGCTTTCCATGTTTTACAAGACATTTGCTGAGTTACTCCATGAAGTTTGTTTCTCACAGACAATTATGTCTTGGAGCACACATGTCTATGAAAGCCTGGAAATTACTTTCCTGGAACAGAATTTGCGCCTCCACTGAAATAAGCAGCACAGCACCAGGCAGATACCAACTCAGCTGGTGTCCACAACTCCTGCAACTGCCTTTACTAAACAGGGATTCCAAAGCTCTGAAGACTTTCATCCCTTCTTGCTGTAACAGGAAATATCTTCCTGCTCATGTCAATGGCGAAAAATAAAGAAGCCTCAATTAAAGGCACAATTAGGTCTGAAATTAGACATGAACACTGAAATAGCACTTAATTTTTACTCAGGACCACAAGACATAGCTAATGCTAGTAACCATATTTATGTAGCAACTGTCCTGGAATTTATGACACGGTTTCAAAGTAATTCAAGGGAAATCCAATAAATCAATTTGCTTTTGGAGACTTCTCAACACACTCTCTCTGAAGTATTTATGATTCTCAGTGTCTTCAGCAGCAGATGTGAAAATCAACAGGGACAATATATTTTTTGGAGAGAAGAGATGGATGGTTTCACTGGGATGAGCCATTCAAACCTGATACTGACTAGGACTTCCCAGTGACACTACTGGGCTATTTTTGCCAAACTGAATGAGTCTGTCAAATCAACAGGTAGGATGATGCAACAGAAGGATCTATCATTTATCCTAAAGGATATCTTTCTTTCTATATTCTCCTTGTATATTCTTGTATTCCTGTATAAGTATATTCTCCTTGAAAATATAAAATGCCATTATTTTTAAGAAGAGATCATTAATGTCATATCGCTGAAAATCATCATCTATGTGAATATATTTGAATAAGTACAATGTGGATACCCAAGGGAATGTTTCTGAAATCTGGTCAAGTAACAGGTTTATTTCTGACCTTTCCATCTGCTTCAACAGGAACCAGATTTCCTCAGCTCTGCTAAGAAAAAGCTGGGATAATAAGAAAAGCTAAATCCTATTCAGAGGAAGCATTAGAAGTAAGTGCTGTTTCCTCTTTGCATTTTATCAGATTTTGGAAAGAGTGTTTTCTGAATGGTAATGATTTCAAGAGATTGTACATCAGTTTTTCTCTTAGGTGTTCCCTGTACAGTCAGAGGACCCATTGCTTTCAATACAGTACAGAAAACAGGAGATCAAATTCTATTTCCAACCTGGCTTTAAAAAGACTCAAAACTGTGTATCAATTACAACACTAATAGTAAAACAGATAACATGATTTCCAATCATTATTAAAAATATAGAAGTGCTACACCAGAGGCACTCTCCATAGCATTCTAACATTAGAAATTGCTTCCTAAATTATTTTAAAGAGTCCTCAGGAAGCAAGCTATACACATTGCTCTGATTTGCTTAAATGTAAATATGTTTGTTTGTTAGCTTACAGAAGCTCAGTCCAAAAAATTCCTGCAGCTATTTTTTACTAAAACTTCCTTGAAAATCCTGCCCGAAGGCTTCAGAGTTTTATCATGTCACATGTCTAAATGATCAATGGTAAAACACAAAAAGGTCTGGTATTTTTAGAACCTTTTCACTATGAAATAAACAGTCGCTTCTGGAGAACCACAGTGGCTAAATCTATAACTGACATGGCAGCATGCTCATTCAGACCATTCTCAGTACTAACGGTATAGTTACTTAAATAACACAATTCACATTTTTTCCACACACTTATCCACGCATAACAAAGTCTGTGATTTTTAATTTTGCTTATAACACCTCTTGCTCACTTTTTCCTTAGTTCCAGGAAAAGACAGAAAATCAGTTTTCCACGAATCAAAACCAAAATGTAAAAGAAAGTAAGGTACTAAAACATCATACAGATTTAAGCATAATGTAGCTTTCAAAGTAGTTTAATTCCAAACAATTTCATTTTCTCATCATTTTATAAAAATCTCAGAGTTTAAATTAGTGGAAATTATACAGTATGTATTAGTTAACAGCTTAATTATTATCAGCGTGTGAGAGTGTATTTTATAATCTAGTAAAAAAAAATTCTTTTAACTACTTACCATTGACAACCTAATAAAAATCTCCAATTTCTGCTTTAAAAATAAAATTGGTTACAATACATTTCAAATGGATGAAATATTATACTACATACATTATATTTCAATAATTGGCTAGTCAACACAACCTTCCACTTTTCCAAATTGAGTCTATTCCAGTAAGTAATCAGAAGTTTTGCACAAACAAATCACTTTGGTTTCAACTTAAGGGAGCTCAGAATACTCCTCAGTAATTTACTGGATCAAGGCCAAAGTGCCTAAGTATAGGGTGAGGAGGGGTTTTCCTACCGGATTTCTTTCTGGCATTTACTGTCAGGAAGTTTTTTTGTTTCAGCACAGTTCATGGATACATGCATTTATGGGATGGTTTTCATTAGCTAAATTCTATACCAGCACACTAAATAAAATAGCTGGCCACAAGTACGTGTTTAGGATTTATTGGAGCTTCTCATTTTTCTCCTAATTCACTTGAAATGAAAATCTGACATCTGCTCACATCTAAATCTCCATTGATAACCATCAAAGACTAGTTGGTCATAAACAAATTATTCTGATAAACACTCCTAAAGAGACAAGGGTCTTGCCATTTAAGCATGCAACCAAGTTACAGAAAATCTATAGATAAATGGTTAAACTGAGATACCCATTACTTTAGAGTAAAAAATCCATGAATAATGTTATTTCACAAAACTTATGTTGCCAGATGCACAGACTTCAATGTTTTTCACATATTCCCAGGCAGGAAAACTCAGATTCTACTAAGTTCTTAATGTTCTACCTGATACAACAGAGCTCTTCTGCCTGTTTTGTTCTTGAAGTGTGTAGGCAGGCTCACCTCCAGTCACTATTTCAGTGGAAATGCTCAAGTGCTCTTGAATTAGGCCAATTTCCCTTAACTTTGCTTCAACAACTGTAATTGCAATTTGCTTTTTAAAGAATAACAATGGCAGAAATACACAAAAGGACCATGAAAACCTACTGAAAAAGCTTAACTGAAAAAAAAATCAAAATCATGTGCTTTTTCTCTAGAAACTGTGTTAATCTTGCTGATAGATGTAGCTTATTAAAAAGACTCTGCTTCTCAAAATGGAAGAAAAATGTTACATTCATACAATTCAAAATGAACTCGATCCTAATTTCCAAATTATATGCAGGAAAAAAAATTATGGGAAGGGAGGGGGGTGGGAAGATGCATTGTTGTTCCTTCATCAATTCAAGCTCAGTTAACTTCTGTGAAACTAGTATAGGAAAAACATGTTGCACTACTACTGTGGCTAAGACCACACAACTTTTTAATGGATGAATTCCAAAGCCTAAAGCTCTATTTGCAAATCACTAACAAAACCCTTGGAAAACATAAGAAAGAAGCTAAAGAATTGTGGGGCTGGCAAGCTTTGAGTCTACTTTTGGCCTCAGACAGGAAAAGCAGTTTCAAATCTCTTTCCTTTCTCTTTAAGAAACACCCACCTAGAAAGTGCTATTACTCTCTGCATAAAAAAAAAAACGGAGACTTTTGCTGCTGAAATAAAACACACATTTACACTAGTTTACAAAAGGAAATTCAATAGCTTTACCAGAGCCAACCATAAATCTTTTTTTTAAAGCCTTCTGCTTTAATGAGCCAGAGATTTAGAATACATTTCCCTCTTTTCTCCACAATTTTCAAAAGCCAAAATGCAAAATTCTTACTGAAGAATTCCTTAAATACACACACACACACACACACACAAAAAAAGATGGAAAAGAGGAGTGAACAAATTAAAGTTTAGAAAGAGTAGATACAAGATAATTGTTTCACTTTTAGTCTGTGAAATCAGTAATTTCTGGGAAAAAAAGTAAAACCAAAATTGTTTGTCAATAAATGTATGTGTTCAATGTCAGATTTTTAAACTTCCAATTGGTACATGTTGTAAATACCCAAAAACAACCTAAACTAGCATGACATTCAGGAGAAACTACTTTTAACCACTTGGCTTTGGATTTCGTTAAGTATCAAGCTGTTAAAAGTTTAAGGGGAGAAAAATGTTCAATGAACTTTTTAGCAAAAAAAGTACACCTATAATGGTGATGCAACATCTGTTGGTCACCAATTATACTAAGTTGATAAAAAGTACCTAATGCCAGCAGAGTTTCTTCAAACAGAGACTATTTTGGTTTGTCAGTAACGAATTCTTACTCTTTACTAGAGCCACCTGGCACTACCAAAGTGCTCTGAGAAATGTCAGCTGGCTAGCAAATTCTGACACTTGCTGTTAAAGCTCAAGCTGCCTGCAGGAAAGCAGAATCCCAAGTTTCTCATTTTGTTCTTTGAGATACTTAGCTTTTGTTTATTTTGGCCCACAAGCCAAGAAATTATTTATATTCATGTTAGCTTGGCATGGTTAAAGAACTATCTATTTGAAAAAGAAGAGAGGTCTGCTTTCTCCCAGCTCATTCATATTACCATGCTATTTTTAGCCAGAAGAATATGTTAATACTTGCAAATTTGCAAACACTGCAAATTCTCTTACACCCTACCAATGAAATTATCTATAAATGGCTAGAGAAGGTCTAAATCTGCTCAGAAAGTTGATTCACTAAGGGGTTAATGAGAAGGCTAGCTAACATTTTAGCTCTCTAATCTTTAGTAGGTTAGCAACAACCAAGAGCTCCCTTTGGTTGACCTTCTGAAAACTGAAAGAACAACAAAAAAAAATACTGTCGGTGAACTCAGTAAAACTTCAAGAGAATAAACACTAGAAACTGATCGGGTGCTATGTATGAATCCCATCTTTATTCTTAAATGTTCTCTCACTACACTAAAAATAGCCAGCCTCAATCTTTTCTTATATATCTCTTAACATCTTCAGTCACCCTCTTTTCCTTCACAAATAAAATTAGTTTAGAACACATTCTAATTTTTTAATTTATACTATCACTGTATCAACTACTTACTCATCTTTATCAGCCAATTCCAATTTTCACTGCAATCTCCTTTGCAACCCCAGAAGTGAGACACTCTAACCATGGCTAAGAATCTTGCTTTTTAACCTATGACAGGCAGAACTGTATAGTTGCAAGATTAAGAGGCAGCTATGTCAAATCTTACACAACTATTGCTAAGTGAAGTGGGTTTCCCCAGGTTTCTACCCAGCATAGTGACACACACTTTAACAGTTGATGTAGATAAATGAATGTGTTAACCAATCGTTCTGACATCACTCCAACTCTGGCACAAGTGTTTTGTTTATGTGTAGGACATACACATCAGGGATAGCAATAAGGTGTGCCATCAGCTCTGAGGAGCCTGTTTGTCCTTCCAGGCTGGTACCCAGGATTAAAACAAATCATACAAAGGATTAAGAGCCTTTACCTCTCCTTACTCCCTCAGGACTAAGCTTGCAAAGCAAGCAGATATGGTTCTCAAAACTGAATTTTTAACAGTAATTTGAAAGTTGAAAGGTCTCATATCACATTAGGAGTTCATTAAGTCATTAAGCTCTTACTAATGATGTCAGATCTTAAAAGTGTGCCTGTACCTCATTTAGCAGACTTTTGTTTTCTGTTTGCTTAAAGGAGAATTGACTTTCAATTATCAGTTACCCAGTAAAAGTTGAGACATTTCTGTCAAGCTCATTTACACTCTTCATTCCAATTATGCATAAACATACCATACAAATTCATCTATCAAAATGTATCCTTTCATACCCTCACATTTAAAACTACACAATCTGCCCACTGCTGCAGCTATTTACATTCTCAAAAAAAAAAGCCTGTAAATGCTTCGTAAGCATTTGCATGACACCAAGTTTAGCCATTTAAATCTACTTCATGAAACTCAAGATTCCAGATGATTATACGTAAACCAATTAAGGAGGTGAAATTAGCTTCCAAAGCAATACACTGCCTGCCAGGTCAAGAGAAAGAGGTGGGGGGAAAAAGAAGTTATCTTCATTACGCTACAACAACAGAAAATTATTTTAAAGAAAACAGTAAAAACAACACTGAACATAGAAGCAAAAAAAAAAAAGGAGAATGAAGATGAAAGGCTTTTAAAAAGGGATTTAATACTTTACAGCATTAAGTGCAGAAATTACTTCTTATTGCCAAAAACCAATAAAACATTCAGGTTTTAAAGTAACATGTATTTTAACTGAAAAAAAGGCAACCAAACAAACCACTTCTCGAAGAGCCTATATACATTATATCATATACTATTTATTTCAAGCAGAATGGATTTGGTAGGAAGCATGACCTGTATGGTTATGGCTGACAGATGCAAGCAGCAGCCAAAAGGAGGGGCAAAGAGAAGCTATACTTTCTCAAAATTAAAACCCCTTAAAGTCTGTGGAATGCTGTTTATTTCAACTCTGTTTTACAACCACTGCTGCATGGAGAAGGGATTGACTGAAATGTCTGCAGCTTGTGGCCACCCACACTATGGGAAGCACTGTGATTAAAGAGAGTGCTGCGTTCTTGTATCTGCCAGAAAAGTCTGATCCATGCTGTAATTATTATACTTGCACTCTTATAATCTATTGCATCTGTTGTGACAAGTCCCCTTACATTGTCCAACAAGAAAACTATTGAACATGAATAGCAAGTTATTTTTAATGTGCACAAAAGGCTCAAAAACTGGATACTTTAAATACTTCTCTTTTAAGTTTATGAAAACATTTGCCTCAATAGTATAGCCAGTGCCATGGTGAAAGCAAATCTGCCACTGAGAAATACAGTTTCACCTACTCACCAAAATATATAGTCTAACACACTACCCTTTTGCCTCACATCTTTGTAACAAGCTAAATTGTTGCCTTATATCTTTAAAGCACAAAAGCTATGTGAATCGGAGATTAGACATGCTTCTAGAGAGCACTAAAATATTACAGCTCCATCTGTCACTTTGTTAAGTGATTACACACATTGAACATTTCCAATGATTCCATGATTTAAATGCATTATAACCTCTCCCTTTCTCTTTAAGAATGTTTAATATTTTGTAGTAACAGTAACATTGAGAGCAATAAAATAATCTCCCCAAATCAAAATAAGTAGCAGTTTTCTTAGCAGAAAATTTTATGCAGAGATCAGAATTTGAGATAAGTTCAAAACTTATATTCCATACATTCTCCTGATGCTGTTTGGTGCTCTATCATAGAAAAATAACCAGTACAATGCTGTTGTTGGAAGCACCACACATAGTTCTTACTGAAATCTTTACCCTACCAAATTTAAGAGGCTACGATTTCAACAGCTTTGCCAGGAGTGGGCTGCACAGATGCTCCTGTGAGAAGCACAGATTGTCTATTGGCTATAAATATGAAGTGTTACACTAACCAATGTGGCACTGCTGAGCAAATGAGGGAAGAACTAAAACCAAGGCTGAATTAAAAAAATCAAGGACTGAGTAAAAGCCTATTTGTCTCCACCCACTCCAGACCACTTCCTGAGGAAATGTCTTCAGACCCTCTTTGATATAAACCTTTAATTATATGAAAGGGTAAATTTCTCATAGAGAGACTGAGGGAAAGTGCCACAAATATTCCTGAAGGACTGGGGAAAAATATAGAAAAAAATTAATAGAAAAAGTGTAAAGAATACATATACTTTAACCACCATCAGATGCCTTTCATCTGCAGGAATACACTACAATCTTTGTAGTGATTAAAGTTCCTAATGATTATTTGCACAGGTTTGAGGAGGAATGACAACTCCTCTTTTCCAAACATACCAAAAAAAAGCCCTAAGATCCCTAAAACCACAAGAGTGAGTCTCAGAAAGTGATTAAGTAACTTTGAACTACTTTGGCCTCCAGGAGACTTAGCATTTTCCATTTCTCTCTTGGATGCATGCCCCCAGGAACACAGACTTCTCCCACAATTGCTAGGGCAAATCAGACCCCCTGCCGCACGTCTCCCCATACCTCTTAAATTGGCATTCTTTCCTGACTGTCTGATGACAAAATATTATACTGATACTAGCACAAAGATAAGAAATAGTCTAAAGCAACTAGTTACTGATTTTAGTGAGAATACTAATCAAATTAAAGTTTTCCCCTTAGAAAATGGAAATAAAAAAAGTTTAAAACCTTATATTTTTAATAAAACCATGCTAAAATGTGCGCTCTATGACACAGATTCTTTCTCTTCTATCTTTCTTGATAACAAATAGCAGGGAATTATGTTCATAATTTTAACTCAGATCTCCCTCTTTCAAAACCGCCTAGGTAAGAAGGAAAAAACATGTTTCTCAGTATGACCTCTAGCAATTCATAAGTCTTTTAATAGATGCATTACTCATACATATCATTTTTACAGTATGCTTATCTCATGGACACAACACTTCTTGTAAATCCAACATAATTTTAATGTTGTTCTGCATCAAACAGTCTTGGGGCCCACTTGCCCCAGTGGAACAACAAATGACAAGTGATTCAGGCTCTCTTCCTAACTTAATAAAGAAGACTAAAGAAAAGACTTGAGGTTTACTATGATTTGTGCACTAAGTATCTTCTTTGTGTCACCTTAAATTCCCGTCTCCTAAAAAAATATGGGCTGGTAGATTTGCTTTTAAAAAGAGATGAGAATACTGTTTTTAAAAAAGATGAAAGCTTTTTATATTTCAGTTATTCTTAACATATCATGTTCTTTCCTAACATTTTCTGCAGTGTTCTTAACCTCTTGACAAAGTATGTATAGCGTATGTCATTTTGTTAAAAGATGACAGGTATATTAGCCACAAAATCAAATCGATACACTTCATCTAAGAAGAAACTATCATAATTCCAATGTGCAGCCCACATCATCATGTATAAATTAATACATCTGTATTAAAGCTGGTAATTTCTCAGAGAGAATGCTTACAAGCAACAATAATAAAAACAAGGAGATGACGGTATGATGGTCACATTCTCTATTAATATCATTCATTTTCTTCTAAAACATTTAGAATACACTGCCACTGCATTTTTTTGAGACGTGCTGGTAATGAAATATCTATCCCATCAAAAAGGCATTCGAGGAACAGGGAATGTTTTATAAAACCAGCAATCATACTCTGCTCTACCTTGTGGTAGATGTGTGGCATCAACAGGCTAGCATACACTCTAATAAATTCAGTTCCTACTAGAAAGAAAATGCTAAGGAGGTTAGTAAATGTGTAACAGACAACAGCTCCTCATGTAAATAGAAAACCTTCTCTCACTGTTGAGTACTTACCTGAATGTAAACTCATACTGTGGAAAACTTCAGTCTAGTAGAGGATCTTGGGGCTTTCTTAGATAAAGACATTGTGCCAAGGATGGTATTGTTTCACAAAGCCTCCAAGATGACCTATCATTTGGTGAAGGAACAGAACTTCAGACAATCATCCCACACATTCTGGAATGAAGCCTAACTTCTGGTGGAGCGTGTCTGGACCACTTGAATACTTTGGCACTCTTACAGTACATCCTGACAGTACTTGTCATCTTTACAGACATTTTCTTCATATAAGCACTCTGCCATCTTTATTTCAGCAATTGAAATTTTAAAAAATGAAGAGAATAACAGATATATTTATTTTTTTTAAAAGTAAATATGAAGAAATATTAAACAAATTTTGGAGAAAAAAACAACCAGATGACTCTCAGAGACAGGAACTACAGATAGGCCCAAATATACTAAGATACGCAAACACTAACCAACCAACCTTTTTTCGGGGGAAAAAAGGGGGGAAGAGAAAGTGTATGAGGTTCTGACCAACAGATGAGGACAGGACCACTAAAAAAACAGGAAGTTGTGCGCAAAAGGATCGCATGTTCATTACTGAGGCAAAATGGTTTATTTCCTGTTTCTCCAGCTCATAACCTTGTATCACAAAGATACTTTCACAAAATCAAGAAAAAAATGACAGACAAATGGGTTTGTTGATTCACAGTACAAACTACTGCCCAGCTGGAAGAATATATATTTTTATCATTGTTTTTACTTAGGCAAAACAGTTAAAAATATTATATAGTATCATCTGGTTAGGATGATCAGTGGACAGAGATTACAAAACAGCACTGAACTCTCAAATGTTAATATGCAAACTTTTCTTGACAGGGAGACAAAAACTTCAAAAATTTCACCAACTGTGAAACTGTCTCCCTGCCCAAAGCTAGATCACTATAACAATAATGCAGACTAAAGCAGCAAAAAGTCAAACTGGCTCCCTTGACAGACGTTACAAGGGTTCACTGTCATAGGAGAAAGGATATTCCTGGATGCAGTAAAGCTGACTCTGTGGATTAGACACTCAGAAACCAATTCTTTGAAGCTTAAATGACTCCAATGTGAAGTCTTGTATCAGAAGTGAAGGCATTTGACTCAAATTCAAACTAGAATCAGGTAGGATTCTAGTCTGACAGTACAGAGTTAAGTCTCTCCTAGTATGAAAGTAGTCATGAAAGAACTACATTAATGGAGATCAAGTCAATCCTAAAGTTTCCCTATTACTTCAAAGGAGTGTATCAAAGGAGACTATATTTTTCATTGTTTATCCTCTTCAACGAAGAATCCCGATAATCAAAATGTATGATGTGTATGTGAACCTGAGCTGCTGAGGAACTTTTGCATAGCAAGTTGTCTTTGTGGAAGAGAATAAACTCCTGAGACACCCACTTACAGGAGGAAAACTTTCACAAAAAACACTAGTGCTAAGGAAAGCCAAACATCTGATCATAGGCATGAAGCACTGGTAACTACAGCAAGAATGTTCATAAGGGAATTTGAGATTAGACAGAAAGTCTGTCTATGTGTCAGAAAAACTCCTACAGTACAGAATATATTAGTCAATCTCTCTCTTATTTATTGTAGCAACCAGCAATGGTTACAAATTATAAATTCAATTACCAGATCAAATCAAGTCACTTTGAGTCCCTGTCTCGACCTCTTATTTAGTGGCTAGACCAAATCAAGAATGCTTGGATAGAGAACATTCTCTGAGGTTTCACCTTTGAGGAACTTGGAAAGTGTCTGGAGAACAGATAAAGCACATTTTCCATAGCACAAAATGTCCCTTTCATCTGCCAGAATAATTTCACTTCCAGCAATCTTACACTAGCTCATGAGATCTCAGCATCAGTTTATTCTGGATCTCTTAACAAATGCACTCACCTCTGTGTTTCAGACATTAAATCAACAAACTGGTTTGGCCATCAGGGAGAAACACAGTTGTGACCCTTGGTCAGAAGAAATTCACACATAATAATCTGTATCACTTCCCCTTTCGAAACACTATCAGCACCTATAGGGCTGTTCTCACAGTGCTTAGATTGTTCAGCTACCTCTCATAAAGAAGACAAAAGAAAATCAGCTGAGCTGCCTAAAGCCACCTAGGACTCTTCATTTCTGAAAAATGAAAATGGTCTTCTGTTTTTCTAAAAAGTAATTAAATCTATGCCTATCCAGCTTTAGTGGATTCTCACTTGACGTCGCCTGGGATTTCAACTTCTGAAATATGCTTTAACAGATTTCTTTGTATCATGTCATATTCAAGACTAGTCTAACACATCTCTGCAAAAACTAAGAAGCGTTACATCTTTTTTTCTGTTAAAATCTGTTTATCTTTTAATATTTTTTCCACTGTTTTAAGGGAATCACCATGACATGTCTTAAAGAAATGATCAGAGTACTGCAATACCCTTTCTTTGCCCTCTCAAACTGACAGCAGTAATCAAAACTATGCTTTTGTAATCCTCTGAACTAGTGTTCTTGTATTCTTAAATTACAATCCCTAATGCTACCTCTAAGAATTATTACACATGGTATGTTTGCAATAAATTTAATTATAAAGGAGTAGAAATACCATGAAAATAGCTATCTAGCTAGTATCCCTTTTCTGGCAACAGTCAAATACAAAAGGTTTAGGAAAACTCGTTTGAGTAGAGCAGCCATTTAGTAGTATCTGCCTTATCCAAGCAGTTTGGCTGCCTATGCTCAAGGCTAGCTATCATATAGTGCTGTGCAAGAAAGAGTAGGAAGAAGCTGGGTCCTTCTGTCTGCACTTGGGAACTGTGTTTAAGCACAGACAAACCAGGCTTTTGGACTTTTGAAGTGCAGACTTTGAATTGTTTAGAAGGTTACTTGATAGAATCCCTTGGGAGTCAGTTTTGAAGCATATAGGAGTCCAGGAAGGCTGGACACTTTTTAGGAAGGAAATCTTAAAGGCTCAGTGACAGGCCATCCCTATGTGCCGTAAGATGAGCCAGAGGCAAAGAAGACTGGTCTGGCTGAATAGGGAGATTTGTCTTAAAATCAGTGAGTTTATGGCCTCTAGAAGAAGGGGCAGACTACTCACATAGAGTACAAGAATGTTGTTAGGTTAGGCAGGGAGATAATTAGAAGGTCAAAAGCCCAGCTTGAAGTCAAACCGGTTTTAGAGGTAATGGGTAATAAGAAAACTTTCTATAAATACATTGACAATAAAAGAAAGACCAGGGAGAGTCTCCATCTTGTATTAGATGCAGAGGAAATCTGGTGTTAAAAGATAATAATAAGGCTGAGGTGCTTAATGCCTTCTTTGCCTCAGTCTTTAGTAACAAGAGCATTTCCTCTGGGAAAAGTCAGCCCCCCAAGCCAAGAGACAGGAGCAAGGAGCAAAATGTCTTCCCTACAATTCAAGTGATAGTCAGTGACCTGCTGCTCCACATTGATGTGCACAAATCTATGGGACCAGATGGGGTACATCCTAGAATGCTGTAGGAACTGGCAGGGGTGCTCACCAAAGCCACTGTCTGTCATTTATCACTGGCCCTGGATGACTGGGAGGTCTCATCTGATTGGAAGTCAGCCAATGTAATACCCAAATATAAGAAGGTAAGGAAGGATGATCTGGGAAATCACAGGCCTGTCAGTTTGACTTCAGTGCCTGAGAAGCTGATGGAGCAGATCATCTTAAGTTTTGCACATGCAGCACATGCAGGACAACCAAGTGATCAGACCCAGTCAGTATGGGTTTATGAGGGGCAGGTCCTGCTTGACAAAACTGAGTCTCCTTCTGTGACAGGGTGACCCACTTGTTGGATGAAGGAAAGGCTGTGGATGTTGTCTAACTTGACTGTAGTGAGGCATTTGGCACAGTTTCCCACAGCATTCTCTTAGGGAAATTGGCTGTTCTTGGATTGGACGGGCACACACTTTCCTAGGTGAAAAACTAGTTAGATGGTTGAGTCTAACGAGTTGTGATCAATGGAGTTAAATCCAGTTGGCGGTCGGTCACGAGTGGTGTCCCCCAGGGCTCAGTGCTGGGGCCACTGCTGTTTAACATCTTTATTAATGATCTGGATGAGGCGATAGAGTGCACTCTCAGTAAGTTTGCTGATGACACCAAGTTGGGTGGAAGTGTCTATCTGCTTGAGGGTAGGGAAGATTTACAGAGAGATCTGGATAGTCTGGATGGCTGGGCCAAGGCCAGTGCTATGAGTTTCAATAAGGCCAAGTACCAGGTCCTGCACTTGGGCCACAACAACCCCCAGCAGCACCGCAGGCTTGGGGAGGAGTGGCTGGAAAGCTGCCAGGCAGAGAGGGATCTGGCAGTGTCGGTTGACAGTGGCTGAAAATGAGCCAGCAGTGTGCCCATGTGGCCAAGAAGGCCAAAGGCATCCTGGCCTGTGTCAGGAACAGTGTGGTAAGCAGGAGCAGGGAGGCGATCATTCCCCTGTACTCAGCTTTGGTGAGGTCACATCTCAAACACTGTGTAACTGAAAAACCACTCTAGAGTGTCCCTCATATACCTGTTTCATTCTGCTCCTAGATCTAGTCTAAGAGTGTGCATATGCACTGTGTATCAAAAGAGGTGAACTAGGTAAGACATAATTTCATAATGTTTAGGTGCCAATATTTTTTAGTATATATAGTGCATTATTGATTTAGATTTCTTTGTACAACAGTGGACTAAGAACTACCAATGAGCTAGAGTGGTGCAAATGCATCCGATCCTTTATTGCTTAATAAAACAGTGGGAAAACCATCAGGTCAACTGCTGTGACAATTACGTTCACTCAGGTATGTTTGCTGTTAAAACAAAAAAAAAACAACCCTGTGTATTTAGCTTCACAAACAAGAAATTAAACTATGTAAACAGAATGTAAAACATAGAAATGAGAAGCCGTATCTTTTAATTTTTTTCCCTTCTATAAGGGAAAAATTTTAGAATCAGCTTTTCCTACTCAGAAAGCTAATATGCTCCCTCATTAGTCTTTGTCTCACATATCAAATACGGCATTCAAGTTTCTTGGATGCAACTTTGATGGATTCTCAACATATGTCAGCAAATTTTGCCATTTCCCATCCTGTCCATAGAATATGAGCCCAGGGGGATTTAAATGTGGATTAAAATTTTCATGAACTATGAGAACACTAATAATTGCATTGCGTAACACTCCAAGTGCTTCAACGCTCTGACCAATCATAAATTATAAGACTAATCTAAAAATCTCAAAATGTTAACAAAACAATATCATAAAATGCCTGTAACTATGCACAATCTTTTGCATGTTCACAAAAGCCTCCAAAATACGCAGTCATTAGCAGCAGGATAACTGGCAGATTGGTTTTATTTGTTTCACTTCTTTTATGAGGCACATTTATTTAATAATTTATTTTACTTTTAACTATGAATGGAAAGGTTTTGTAACATGGCGCAGCTTAAGCAGAAGTGTAACGCACAGCAGCTAATTCCCAGTTTTTATTCCTCATTAAAAACTCCAGTGAACAGCCTGTTCATGCTTACTTTCTAATAGCATTATTTTATACCCATTTATTTGCTTGCAGAATTCAAATTCAACCTGGAGTTTGCTTAGAGGAAACATTGATCTTTATTCCTCATCCTCACGACAAAACTGACAAATTAAAGGCAAACTACTGTATAAAATACTGCCTTTCTAAGGAAACACATCCAGACAGAACCAGGGAAAGGCGGCAGTATAATTGCCCTTATTTTAATCCCTACCAACGTGTAAATGATCCTTCTGTTTGAATAACGGTGTGTGGAAGCGCACGTCTGTGTGCCGCGCGTACTGGTAATCGCTTTATGCAGAGAGTGCCACCTACGGGTACTCAGCGGTATAACGTCCTGTCAGCTCACTATGCTTGCTGGAGTTAACTGGGCTTACTCTGTCATGCTTTACTGTCCTTGCTGTGATAGAAAAACTAGCAATGGTTTGGTAACTCACTGCAAATAAAAGTCAAAATAGATGAAAACACACACAGCACATTTCATACTCTCTGACTCATTCTTAACGTCACTTCTTTACTTTTTTTTTTCCTCATTTACTTACAAATTTCCCGTAGTTCCATCGAAGTCTACCTTCTAACTTTTCTTGTAATACTATTTCAGTTTGTACGGTATTTCCTCAGAAGTAACTGAATAATCTTGCAAAGTCCCAATAAATCAATGAGCAACTCTTTGCTGACAGACAAAACAGTAAGTTCACCTGAATTATAAAATTTTAAGAAATTTCATTTTGCTGAACTCCCATTTTCATGATAGTGTTGTTTTCCTTCTACTCCTGTCTATTGTTACCAAACCAAAACACATGTCAATGATCAAAATTTTAAGAATGACAAATATGGAAGCACCTGATCAGCTGGAAAATCCATAATATGAGCTATATAAAGAGGAAAGGAAAACCCCACACAAGTGCATATTTATAGTGAGAGGTAACCATGCATTTCAATGCAGGTGCACCTGTCCCAAGAAGTAAATCACAAACAGTTTAAGTTTGAATCACCACCGAAAAACTATCCTCACAATGTTAATTCATCACAAGCTTAGACATACAAAGCGAAAGTCTTAAAAACACATTTTTCTGAAAATTCTGGCATAGATTCAGAAGTAGAGGACAAAGGTCAATGCTTCATTAACTGAACCAAGTTAAAAAGTCAGATGATCATAAAAAATCCAGGTCATATGGGAAACATCACTAAAAATCTCAAACACAGTTGTTAGGCATTGGAGTGGGCTGCCCAGGGTGGAGTCACTGTCCCTGGAAGTGTTTAAGAAAATGTTGGATATTGCACTTAAAGAAATTATCTAGTGATTGATAGGGCTGGGACAAAGGCCAGACTCGATCTTAAAGGTCTCTTCCAGCTGAAACGATTCTATGATTCTAATGAAAACTTTCCAAATTATTTTTTTTTACATTTATTTGCCATCATACCACTCAAGAATTACCCACAATAATGCTGATAAGTGCACACATGTATGAAATCTCATAAAACACACAAATTTCATTAGGTATATTTGAAAAATATAATTAGAAAAATTAATTCCAATGCCATCAAAAGTTACTCTTAAAAAGAATATGTATTACTTCTGCAGCCATTAATATAATGTGGCATTGCACAGGATACAGGTACCCAAAGGAACTACACATTTCCAGAAAGAAAAACTTAACCAACTCCAACACCACCTCTAAAAACACAGGCCAAGCCTGACAGGCCTTCCGCCCTATGCTTAAGCTTTTATCTATACACTGCCTTGTTCATTTGTGTTACTGAGATGGCAAAGAAAGCATGAAAAAATGATCTTACATTGACAATATAAATAAAAAATATTTTTTTAAAAATAGGTATATTAACTATTCGTGTTTTACCCAATCCGAAAAGGGATGGTTTGTAATACTCTTACAAGTATGCATGGCCTTCCAAAACAATACAATAAAAGCAGTGTTTAAAACAAATTCTAAAGCCACACGCAAATCACAAACACAGTTTATAAATTGAGAGCAGAAGACAAGGTGTAGCCAAGCTAATACAATGAAAATCTACTTCAGAGAAGCTCTCTAGTTGCTGCAATGTGATGGCAAGAGTAACCCACGGTGGAAGGAAGTTGTTCTAGCTCACAATACAGAAAATCATGTTGAGAAACACACTTACTGTACAGCTCCAAAACTCTTTGCTCAGGGAAGGCGAGCTGGAGAAAATAAATCACTCTCTTACACACTGGTTTCACCAGGTCATGATTGATTTCCTCAATGAGAAATCAGTGGCAACATGTATCTTGGCATCCTACACTGTACCTGGCTGTACAGAAGACCTATGGAAGCTAGATTCCAGCACTAAAATTCATGCTCATTAAAAAAAAAAAAAAAAAGCTACCATTTTAAGCAGTATGTGATCCTAAAAACACTGCAGTCTACATTGCACATTTCAATTAAATTCCAAGTCATTTATTTGCACATTTCATTTTTTTCCAAGGCTTTACAGACCTGCACGACTTTGGTTTCTGAAATTTACTAATAATGCAGCTCAGTTTCAATTTCCCTTGTGATCATTTGCAGATTTGGAGACTATATATTAATTTTCACTGTGACGGTGAAGGAGCCTTGGCACAGGCTGCCCAGGGAAGTTGTGAGGTCTCCTTCTTTGGAGGTCTTCAAGACCTGCCTGGACATGTTCCTCTATGACCTGATCTAGGTGGACCTGCTTCTACAGGGGAGTTGGACTAGATGATCTCTAAAGGTCACTTCCACTCCTACCATTCTATGATTCTATGATTCAAGTAGGTTGCTACCCTTCTTATAATTAAAAGAACTCATCTTTCCTATGACAATGGCAGGAAAGTAAGCATCAAATATATTTTTTGCTACTTTGAAAATGCAATTTAATAGCAGAAAACAAAAGACTTAAGATCAGACTTCTTTTCAATGATCTTAGTCAAAGATGCACTGAAAGGCCACAACACACTCCTTAGGAATTCACTCTTGCCATGACAAAAAGCAAAATGTAATTTAATAGTCAATGTACTTAGCTCTAAAAACTAAGGAAAGACGAATTTTCACTGCTAACTTCACTAAATAATTTCATTTTCCAATCAGGCATAACTTTAGATTTTGAGAGGAAAATTTCCATGTAGATCACACTTAAAACTCATAAAAATAGGAAGCAATCTTTAAAAAGGTGGGATTGGTTTTTTTTATGTTAACAGTTAGCAGGAAGCAGGCGATGCTGGCTATCTCCATCATACACTCTTCTTCATTTTCTTCAATTGTTTGAGTGAGGTTTCGTGGTTGGTTGATTTGGTCTGCTTCTTTTTATTTTCTTTGTTCTATTGTCAATTAAATGTACACCCAGATGTCCTAATTTATTTGATGTATGCTGGCTTACACAGCAAACTAGTTTATCCTTTCAGAAAGTGAATATTCCTCCTCAGCATATGCTGAAGCTGATGAGAGAAAATTAACTCTCTGCTGCAGGGCCAAAGGACAAGGCTACTGTGAAGGTCACTTGTGGTGATGCTGAATGGCAGTTCCCATCCGTAAATGCCTTTTCCATAGCACCTGTTTTAGTGTGTGTGGCAAGCCCAACACTAACAAGTCAATGGGCCCTGAAGTGATGCACCCACGAGTGCTGAGGGAGCTGGCTGATGTGGTAGTTAAGCTACTCTCCATCATTTTTGAATGTTCATGGAGGACAGGCGAGGTGCCTGAGGAATGGAGAAAGGTCAATGTCACTCCAGTCTGCAAAAAGGCCAGGAAACTACAAGCCAGCCAGCCTCACCTCCATCCCTGGAAAGGTGATGGAACAACTCATCCTGAATGTTGTTCCTAAACATACGAAGGAAAAAAATGGTTACCAGGAGGAGTCAACATGGATTCACCAAGGGGAAATCCTGCTTCACCAACCTGATAGCCTTCTATCACAGAATCACAGAATGGTAGGGTTTAAAATGGACCTTTAGAGATCATCTAGTTCAAATCCCCTGCCAAAGCAGGTCCACCTACATTAGGTCACACAGGAATGTGTCCAGGCAGGTCTTGAAAACCTCCAGAGAAGGAGACGCCACACCCTCCCCGATGGGTTGTTTGATCCTAGACAAGAGTTTACTGGCGACAGAGAAACTCAGTTTATTACAAAGCTGGAGAGACTTGTACTTCCCTCATCTTTGCACAGCATTTCTACTTCTTACCAGGGCTGGCCCAGCTAGTTTGCACTCTTGGGGTTGCAAAACCTTGCTCACAGTGCAGTGACTTTCCCTCTCCGGTTGTATCATTTGGCAAACATTCCTTAGAGTTAACGGCTACTTTGCAAAGTACTTTTTTCCATTTGGAAATGCATTAGACATTGAATTAGACTAGAAGCTCTTTTGGGTTGAGGCGGTGGCAACTGAGAGAGTGCAGAATGTGTGGGTATCTCACTGAGCAGGGTAAATATTACTTGCTCCTGTTTTTGAACTCTCAGAACAAGGCATGTAGCCTCTGAGTGCATTTACAACTGATATCTTCAGGTGAATCTTTCGGAGAGATGGCATGGGAATCACAGAGTGGTAGAATGAGGCTGTTCAGTGAGTGCAGGGCAGTTGCATCACCTGTAACCAAAAGATAATTCAGCTGACGTGTTTGTGTTTAATGTTGTTAGAGCTGAAGTCATCCAGTGGTATTACCAATAAACTCCATTAGATAGGAACTGTAATTAAAACCAAATAGAAGGGGATAAAAATATGGGCTGTAATGGAAGGGCTCTCAATAATGAGGTTTTTTAAGTTGCTGTGTGGATCAGATGGGAGTCTATCTGGCTTATTAAAGCCTTTCTATTTCTTTCCCCATCCCTTGTCCATGTTCTATGAGAGTATAACTGGCTGGCTAGATGAGGGGATAGCAGCAGATGTTGTCTACCTTCTCTTCAGCAAGACTTTTGACACTGTCTCCCACAACATCCTCATCAGAAAGCTCAGGCAGTGTGGATTGGATGAGTGGACAGTGAGGTGGATCGAGAGCTGGCTGAATGACA
>WBNH01008343.1:55946-80870 GCA_013401255.1 Urocolius indicus
AGAGACCTGGGAGTCCTGATTGATAATAAACTAACCAGAAGCCAGCAATGTGCCCTTGTGGCCAAGAAGGCCAATGGTATCCTGGGATGCATCAAGAAAAGCGTAGCCAGCAGGTCGAGGGAGGTTCTCCTCCCCCTCTCCTCTGCCCTGGTGAGGTCTTATCTGGAGTCCTGTGTCCAGTTCTGGGCTCCCAAGCTCAAGAGGGACAAAGAACTTCTGGAGAGAGTCCAGCACAGGGATTATTACTGCATCTAAACTGACACTGGCAGTTAAATACAGTTATTTACCACAATAAATGTCTGCAGTATCATTGCCTATTCTATAATAACTTTTAAGTTCTAGTATTACATGCGTACCTAGATAAACTGACACATACAAACTCAATCGGTGAGTAAGAAATTAGCTACTTAGAGAAGCTTAGAAGTACCCTCAGTGTTAGCAGACAGGTACATAAATAATGGTTGGGCTGCTACATTCTCACTAGTTGTGAGGACTGAAAAGGACAAAAAAATCCCCCAAACATTAACATTTCCATTAATATTTTTAATGCATATTTTTATATGGACCCATGGAGAACATAATGATGTAAAATCAGCAACTCTGCACAAATTACAATGTAAAGCATTAAGCATTAATGTGCTGCAAGTTTTTACATGCTGATGTGCTTTGCTAAGTTCAGTGTGGAAATCCATAAAATACGAACAGATGTGCCATGCAGAACTCTAAATTTGGGACTGAAGTTAGAGATTCATTTTTCCTTAAGTCACTAAACATAAATCCACACACAAGCACTACCCCTCCCCTCTCTAACTGCCTTTGAAGAAAGTTTGGATACAATTAAATTCTTCACAGGCAGGAGACTAAACAAAAGCAAAAAGAGAAAAACATTAAAGAGCAAATATAAGCAGTTTTCGAAGCAAACTATGGCATTTCTCCAGGTTATTGATTTTATCATAATTGAAAGGTCCTTTTTGTATTAATAACACTTACTTCCCTTCTGATTTGTGGTTGTTCCTCACTAATCAGTTACTAGACTTGGTGAATCTATTAGATTAAAAGCCATCAGAACTACTCACTGTAAAATGCCACATCTTTTTAATATTTAAAACGACAGACTAGCACTGACTGTGTTATAATTAGAGTGGTATATACTTCAATACAGTCTGTATGCAAGTTGCGTTTGGAGCAGCTTCCTAAATGACAGTGTCTCTATGCTATAGATGTAGCACCTTTAAATAATCAACTTAATTTAAAGCAGTCCTGGAAAGGATTGATTTGCTTACCCGTATCCAGCTGTTGGCCTTCAATTCCACAGGGTTCTGTGGTTCACTGCTGTATAGACAACATAAGCACCACATCAGAGTCTTCTGGCTTTCATCTACAAGAGAAAAAATAAAAAGCAAATAAGGTTACAGAATCACACACAACAATCCTTATCCATCCACAAAACTAAAGCCCTTAGCATCAGTCTCAAGTTAAAATGCTTCTATTCTACTAGATTCACACCACACATTTAATGTTATTCATATGTAGCTCTTGTGCAATCACTTCCTCCAATAACAGTTTAAAAGGTACCAAAGATTTCAAAATCTATGCAATATTTAGATGGCCTTAAGACACATTCATGATCTAGTTATTCATTTAATTAAATCACACTAGAAGCTATGATCAAAGAACTTTCAATTTAGGATGCAAATATTAATAATAAACAATAATAAACAATAATCAAGAGTAGTAAAATAGTTATTACATTGTGTTCAAAGCTTGTACAACTGAAGAATGCTCACTTCTCAAAAAATTAAGTTCAACAAATATGAAATAATTCATAACCAGAACATAAACCAAAAGATTCTCCATGCTTCAGGCAAATGACATTTCTGCAGACAGCAGAATAGCTAAATGGTGATGGGAAAAATAATCTTGTTATGATTTTCTGTTCAGGAGCAGATTAGGCTGTACCCAATTCTAACCTCCAGCTGGAAATTAGTTGCCTTCTCTAAAAACTTGCTGTGCTGACCAATACCGTCACTGCTCAGATGCACAGATATTATAGAGGACTTGACTATTTTAAGTAGAGCATGATTATTTCCCACAACTTTATTTTCAATAGGAATTTTTAAAAAATCTATTCTTTGGCAGATATCAAGTGTCTCAACACTAAATTTCATCCCAGAATAAAACTGCATGTTTTCAATAAAAGTGATGAAAATTGGATATAGTACTGTAGCTCTAATAGAATATTCACTCAGCAAGCGATATTTTTTGGACGTTATATTAGGATACAATTTGATTACCAAGCTCAATAACTGGTCTCCTGTATTTTCTTTGCATTTGTTATCCAGGATGTAATATACAGTATTATTTATAAGTGCTCTTTTGGCAAAGACTGAAGAAAGAAATAAAGGCTCCATTAACTAATGCCTGTATTTTCACCAAGTGATCAAAGAAGTTAATATGGATTTAAAGCAGTATTTCTCAATAAATGTCCAACAAGCCTGTAGGCCGTTACTGGCCTCCCACTGAGTAACATCTCCACACAGAAAAGGTTTCTCAAACATACACATTTAACTGACTACAATTTGGAGTATTCTGCCATTAGGTGATTGGAGATTTTTAATTTTTTTTAATATGGATTTTTACAAGGCTAATGATTTCCTAGATTGTTTAAGACTGGAGTCAAAGGAGACATCTTGCATACCACTCAGCGGAAACTCAAAGTATCCTTATACTTTGATTTTAACTGAACTCAGACATCAGCACTGAGACAACTTTATCTCCTTCAGAAAAACACTTGATCTGCACTCTGATATGAAATTATGTGGTAAAAAGAACAAACTAATACTGTTGTATTTGTTTGAATTATTAAATTATATATTTTAAACATTATTAATAACTAGAACTAAAATACTGTGTGTTTATAAAGTCTGGCTTTTGCAATTATATAAATTACATTTTTTTAAAAAGTCAAACTATATAGAAAGAGATAGGGGTGGTGGGGTACAGATCAAATCCAAGTCACCCATTCTGAACAACATAGTTCATAGAATCATACAATCATAGCATGGTTCAAACACTTTATCTTTTAACTCATGCTGCTTACACTATGTATCTACTATACACCGTTCAAGTAATCTTATTTATGTTTTTCTTTTGACGTGAAAAAAAATGAAAGGAAGAGGTGAAAAAATGCATGCAATTGCTTAGTTAGACCTTGGGATAAGAAGACCTTTTGCTGTACGTGACAACTTGCTGTGTACTGTGAAGTAAATTGCATATATTGTTGGCTGTCGGAAATGTAAATCAGTATAGTGAAAGCAAAAAAGATGAAAACAAAGCTCAGTCACGTACTGTCACACTTTGCCAGTAAAGTGAGTTTAAATAGATTTAGCTAGATATGTTCAGACCTCAGCCTCAGTGAAACCAGCTTACGTTGATGTCATAGCTATGCCAACAGCTCCCAATAAATAAGAGACTTGTACAGCTTTACAATTTTCCCAGTGAAAATTACTTTGAGCAACAATCAAAAACTGAAGTAGCCTCCCATAGATCTGTGAAAAAGATGAAAAGAGACTATATAGTCCTCTTGCTGAAGCACCCAACAGCACTCTCAGGGTCGCTCTCAGGTTCCTTGCTTTCTTTTTCACAACTGCTTTGGAACAGAGGATGAAAGATGGGAAGATTAAGAATAAAGGGGGACAGATCTTAAAATAATTATGGCAGCTGCAAAAGATAATCACATCAAAAGACCAAACACAGAGAGCCACAGAAAACTTACTGGCGAGGTTTTTCCCTCCCATTTTCCTAGTAACTGTGATCCCCATGGAAAACATATCATCGTGGTATGCAGTGAAAACCATTATCAGGATATGAACGAAAGCATTTGATCTTATTATGGCATGAAAGAATGCTAACTAATCAAAGAAATATCCAATTAATACATCCAGAGGAACAAAAATAGTAACTCAAAGTCAGAAATTATATCTCCAAAAAATGTCACCAACTATCTACTGGATTTCTTAAGTAGGTTAATGTTGTAAACTCAACTAAAGGAATGAGGATTTTCTGTAGAAAATGTAACATAGTCTGGATTTTTTTTTTTTTTTTGTAAAAAATAAAAAATCTCTAACAATAAAAACCAACCAGCCAAGTAAGCAAAAGGCCAAATTTTTGCAATGAATCAGAATGCACTTCTTCCTTGCCAGTCTCACATTAAAAATTAAAAAAACCCCAAAACATATGTTCATACACAGAACAGTGTAGTCTCAGTCATCCTGTGACAGTCTCTTTGCAATTACCCTGTCATGAACAGCGACAGATGCAAGGAGCTAATAAGAAAACCTTAATCTTACAGACAGAGACATTCTTTTCAAAGCTTGCTGTAAAATTTTATTGACGTTTATAAAAAAAATATTGATTAGCTTAAAGTGAAATTTCTTTGGAAATTAATGAATACATGAATATGCACACTCACATACATATACTGACATAAAGACACCAAGAATTTCCCCAGCATTTATATTATTAGATTGGGATTCAAGACATTTAGGGTCAAAATTCAAACCAGGAGGGTCCTACTGAGAAGATAATCCCTCAGCCCACATTAAAAACATTGGAATTCCTTACCAAGACTGAATTCCTTATGTATCCCTTGTGGTTTAGGACCACAAGTACAGCCATGAGATTTTCTTCGGTCGTGCCTCCTTCACATTAGCATTCTAAATAAGGCTGACTTGGTCACCTCCTGCTCAGCAGTGTTTATGAGGAGATTATTTTCCCTTGGAGACCATGCTTCCTGCACTGAGTGGTCAGCCATGTCAGCTTCCAGCACCAAGAGACATTCATCTAAGGTGATAGGTATTGTGGTTTGGACATGATGCAGAAGTACAATGTTTTTCCTCCTCCATTTATTAGTATGAAAGCCTGAACTGAACAAAATTAGTTCCTTCTACTGCGAGGGTGGCCTGGTCTCAGACACATGCCTGAAAGAGCTATTTATCCAAATGAGAAATTACATGAAACCCACTTGAGAGTCCACAATCTGCTACAGTCAGCACTATCTTAAAGAATATCTTCAGAACTGGTGCCAAAGAAAATGAAAATGCTCAACCTAAAATGCCAGCAGTCCAAAGAGAGCTCAGGTGGCTTTGAAATGAGGAAGTGGTGGGAATGTATAAGCAGACATCTTCAGATCTACCATTGACAGAAAATCTTTACTCATCTTTAAACTTCAAAGGGAGAGATTGCATTTTGCGCAAGTGAAGTTCCCTGAATTGGCTTGCTTTCAAATTTGAGGTAAAAAAAACCCTGTAGTAAAAAATCTTCTCTTGCAATCTTCAGAAGTAATGATCAACTTGCAGAAAAAGTGCTTTTCTTGCTTTAGAAAGTGCTGAGGGATCCCAAAGAAGAGGAAAGAAGCAGAGGAAACCAAGAACGTATTGCTGGGATTATTGTGGAAAGGAGTCAAAACCAGAAACAGATGGTTTTAACTTTGATGAAAAATATAGATGAAGTTACTTTCTATATCATAATATACTGTCAGCTACAAGAAATGAATCATCTGAAGACTCATATATTCCCAACAAAGCTTAGAAGAAAAGCATGCATGTAATTGTAAACAATCAATTATCAACATTTCAAAAAGTGAATATGATTAAAAAGGGAACCTCTCCATTGTAAAAACAAGTCTAAAAAGTATGAAAAGGCTTTTCTCAAAAGTTGCCACAAAAGCACACATTTCCTGCTCTGCAAAAGTGATCTATGTTTAAATCTATGGTTCCTTCACAAATTTTCCTTTCAGAGGGGAAGTGCTGACATAACACACACCTACCATGTACTTTGCAGAAACGTTCATTCTAGCTGTGCTTGGAGCTGACTAGAAGAAGATGAAGCCAAACCAGAAGACATATGATCTCTTATGACTTGATAAGCCCTTTCCAGTGAACACAAAAATTGTCCTTTCCTGTATTTCCCCCAAAGGAAGTAAAAAGCAGAAGAGACAAAATAGGACTTTTTGTTCTTATTGTAGTTGTAGCAGAAGATTGACAAAAATAACTTATTAACATATCACCATCTCAGTTTTTTAAAAAATGTATTGAAACTGCTGGTGAGGTAGCACGCTGAATTTCATTTCTTTATTTTGACATACACACATATATACTTCCAGTAGGAGGCTTTTGGTATTTCATAAGCTTTTTTCCTCTGTCACTACTCTACCATTTTGCTTTGGTTTCTGTGTGCATTTTCGCTAGTGTGGAGAAAACATACATTCAAAATTAACTCCATAAAAGCAAACACAATCAGAACTTTGTAGTTTATTACACTAATAAAAAAACTCCGACAAACTGAGTATCAGAAAAAATAATACATCCTTATCAGCATATATCATAGAATATTCTGATGTATAACTGGAAGAAACTTCTCTTGCAAGTAATCTAAACCTCTAGATTTTGTATATTCTGTGAAACTAACAAAAAAGTAACTAACACCAGAAGAAAATGAGAAAAAATGGAAATCATGATGCAGATAAACATTCGCTATTACTGGGTTTAAAAACCGACTTGCTCCAAAGTCAAGATTCTGTAATTAAGCTATGAAATTAATTAGGTCCAAAAGTAAATTTGAGATTTCTCAATACCACATATTTTAAATAACTTGGCTAACCTTTTCATCTCAAAATTTTATTCAAGTGAAAAAGAATGCTGTGTGTTTACAGGAAAAAAAAAATCAAAGTACATAACAAATTGTATTTTCCCAATTCCTAAACAATAAAGTTTACCGAACTGCTGCAGAAAAATCATTACATGCTCTTACCATATCCTATAACAGAAGGATTCCAAGAAAGCCTTCCTAGAAGTTGGCCAATCAAAGGGAACTGCTGGATTGCTACAATTGAATCCTGTTGAAACACAGAAAACAAATAAAATTATAATAAATATACTGCACATCACAAGCCAGTTATGACAATTGTTAGTGATACAGATTATTGTAAATTACAATCCCAATGGTTTTGCTGTGAAATGCTCTGGAAGCAAAACACCTGCAGGTATGTAATAAAAGCAGAACTTCCTGAAATTGGCTATAATGTCGGAACTCAAGTAAGTTAAAGCTTAACTAATTTCCTCGCCTAATGCTCACTATGGTAGGAAATCTATTCAATTGCCCCACATGCAATAATTAGAAAACAGTAACCAAGATTTCATGATAACAAAAGCACAATTAAACTATACTTTTGTTGATCCTCATCGTTTTAATATACTGTCTCAGAGTTTCTGAAGAAATTAATACCTACTATGGCATAAAACTAGGAATCTTTCTGTTCCTTTTGCTTTAACTTGAGCAGTCAGTAACAAACTGCAATTTAGCTTTTAACCAAATAGAAAGCAGCTTCACTATAAAAGTAGTAGACAATGTAGTTTATATACAATCCTGTGTAATCAGTCTTATTTTTCCATTTTTGTAGCTTTACTATCTAATAAATGAAGGCTTTTAAAAATAGTGCTATGCTGAGATAACATGCAAGTAGCAGGGACGATAACCATCTCCTGCTGCTGTAATAAATTCCTTACATTTGTCTCACGTTTGGGGCTAGCCCTAGACTTTCTGGGGCCATATTCACAAGGTCCATTTCAGGCCAAGCTTCAAATTACTTAACATAGCAATGTTGGAAAAGGGGGTTTTTTTTTCCTCTTCTTAAGAAAAAGTCATATATTAATAGGGGAAAAAACACTCTCCCTCTTAATCTGTTATTTAAAAATTACATTCAATTCAGAAAAAAATAACAACTCTGAAGTCTTTGGATGAAAATATTATTTTATAAGTACTTCCACAAGAAGTCAGTCTCATGTCATCAATGAAATATCTCTAAAGCAAATCATGCTGAATAACATACTGAAAAAGTCATGCTCAAAAAAAATCTATATACAACTAAACATATAAACAGCTAAATTTACTTTGAAAAAGCACTCTAGTGAGTGCAGACAATAATTAAATTACTAAATAGAACAGTCAGCAGCACATGCCAATGATCTGACCATGCTGCTAGAATTCACTACGTGTGCCACAACACTGGGGTTAATATGTCAACAGATTCTTTAAGATTTAAAGGATCAGTTACAGTTTTGCATGTTAAGGCCTTTAAATAATCCAATTTATGACCTGACAACCAGAATCAAATTCTTGTTTATTTTAAGGAGGTTTTTAAAGAGGCTAGAGCATTGGCTGGGAAATCTCACGTGACAACAACCAATCCAGAAGAAAAAGCTCCTTTCATAATAAATCAGGGAAACAGGAAGCACACTCCTGTTTGCATTACCTGTGACTGTTTCCCCAATTTGCCTCCCTGATCCAGCAATACATTAGGTCAATAGCACAAACCTCCTTGCTACTGTTAGCTTCTGGTTTTGTCAAAACATGGTGCAGATATTTTCTGACTGTCTTCAAAACAGGTCACTCTTCCTCTCAAGGTCACTTACCATATGTTTTAAAGTTTCATAAATCTGATGTAGAAACTGCTGGAGCTGAGGCAAATGAAGGCACACATCCTTCTGGGATTCCAACGTGGTGGCTTGACCCCATTCAATAGCTTTATCCAACCAATATTCAAAGTTCAGTTTGGGCTCTGTATTGTCTTGGGCCATTTCACAATCCTGAAAAAAAAAACATTGTAACTCCCTATCACACAACACCAAATGCTGACTTCACACCAAAAATGAAAACGAGATGAAGGACTTCTGCTAATCTTTTTTGTGTTCCTAAGTGAAGGAAGATAGGAGAGTGTCTATGTTTACATCTCATAAGGGTCCCAGTTTTCTTTGTAGTAGTAGGGGGGTGTCTATATTTACATCTCATAAGGGTGTCAATTTTCTTTCTTGTATTAAGAGGGTAAAATAACCACCCCATTGTGACAAAGTAGCAAAGGGGGCACAGTAATCAGAATCAGTAATCAGAAAATTACCTTAAAATGCACCCAGCTGCATCTCAGGCTTTTATCATCTGAATTTGTCGTCAACAATATTTCATTCAAAGAATATTAGAATAACATGAGTATACATTTATATAGAATGCTTTGTCTGATGAAGAACTTAAAATGCCCATTTCAAGATAAATGAAAGCATTGAAATAAGGCCCAATCAAAACAAAAGTGGTTAGGAAACCCTTGCTCATAGTAATTTTTACATTCATGATTGATCATTAGTTTTACATGCAGAGAGTATCCTAATTAAAGGAAAATAACAAATTTTGTATTTCATCTCTCTATTTCTTTTAATTATTATAAAAAGTATAGCAGAAAAAATACAACTACATGTGGCTTTATATATAACTCAGTTCTTAATAAAAGCTGTACCATTTATACATCCAATGCCACAGTTTGCTGTAAAAACAGGGTCGAGAGATGAGCACTATTGCCAAGCTGGAATGTTAAAATCTAAACAAAATGCCTCACTATAAGACACCAATAAACCCCTCCAAAAACCCCCCATCACATTTTTTTCTGCTTTGCTATTATATTTTTCATTGACAGAAGGACAGAGAATAGCACAGCGGGCACTACAACAACCTTTAAATCTCTCTGAAAGAAACACCTCATAGGCTTAAAGAGCAAACAAGCTCTTGCAGCCATTCAATCATTGTCCTTTCTGTCAAGACTGAAAAGACAACTGTCAATTAACACAAATGTGTTGGCAGCTTTCAGAAATGGACTGTTGCCCACTTGGAGACAAACTCAGACCCTCATATATGCAACAGAAAGCAGTATTTAGACCAAAAAAAAAAAACCCTGAATCTGAGCAGCAGCCCTGCAAGTTCCAGCTAACCCTTACTATCTCATCACTTATATACGTTAATCTTAGCCAGATAAAAATCCAAAGGTTAATAAACTTGTTTAATTTCTCTGAGTAATAAATAAATACATACCCCATAATGAATCACAGCTATTATTTGACTTTGGGTCCTGTCTAGCAAAAAAAATTTAAAAGGTAAAGCTGTTGGTTTGCCAGAGTCCAATATGTATTTGCCTTAAACATGTTCCAAGTAACATAATCAAAGCAACTGCTTTTGGGTTCTTTATTACACTCCTGTTTCTACCTGCAACTGTTGCTTTCAGAACTCTTAATACAGCTGTGCAGTGCCAAAATCTTTAAGACTTTTTGCTACAAGACTTGAGCACCACAGCATGCTGAAATGACACTAGTCAAACACCCAGCAGCAACTAACCATCAAACACTCTTATCATCGCAGGGACATAAGAAAGGTTTGAAGAACAAATTAAAGCCAGAAACCAAACTTACACATCTGAGTAAAATACTGAGCTTGTTTGATGTTCCTAGCTAAGATTAATCCTCCCAAATAACTGAAAAATAAATCTCCTAACAAAATAGCTCCTAAACAGTTAAGGAAAAAAAGTGGGGGGAAGGGCAGGGCAGGGGCAGCATCAAACCAGGAACATTATTGCATTTTGGGGTGAGTCATATGAGTCGACTACATATTAACAGAGGATTCAAGGTAAGTAAACCAAGTAGGCTTATCTCCCATGCCAGGCACCCATGACTAATATTCCAGTATTGCAGAACGACATATCCACTGCAGCATGAGGATGGGCGAGGATGATCTTCTTCCAGAAATCTGAAATTCCAGCTTCAAAATAAGAAAAGTGTTTTAACTTCTTTCTTAATTATGGCTAAATAAACTGGATTGCTGGTCCAGTGACACTCCTTAGTAATTCCTTAGCTAGTCAAGAGCCATAAGAGAAATAAATTCTTAAAAGTCAATTTATTCTATATGCTGCTAAGTGCAAGTGTGCATTTTTTTAGTTTCTGACAGTTAATTACCCTAAGATACCTGTCCTGAGTATCTTGGATATGAGCACAGTAGTGTCCCACCAACAGACTTGTACTAGTAATATAAATAAACCTGTCTTTCCTTCACCAAGGAAACAAAGTTGTTCTGGGTTTGCATACTATTCAAAATCTTCTCTTGTAGTTTCTTTTTCATAGATGTCCTGTTGTATGAAAGCACAAGCAACTGACTTGCAACAACAACAAAAAACAAAACCAAAAACGATACATTCTAGAGTTCACAGCTTATCTTCAGAAGGGTAAATCGTGAGCATGCTCCTTTCACATTTTCTGATGAAACAGAAACAAAGTTCTGTTTTTAAAACAGGGTTCAGAAACTTGAGGGGCAGTGTTAATGCTCATTTGTGGACAAGTTTACTGAAAAAAAAAAAAAAAAGGAGTTAGTTTTCTGCCAAATTTCTTAAGTATATTGAGGGAAAAATAAAGGTATTTTGCTGTGCAATTAATTTTCTTGAACTACTTAAAATACTATCATTTCAGAAATAAAGGGCAAGGGATCTATACAACCAAGAGAACAGGTAACCAACCCACAGAGTGTTATCTGTAATAAACTATGGTATATACACCTGAAAAAATACCCAAAACAATAACAAACCCTCAACATCCTTGATCATTGTTATTTTAACATGGACTAATATTTTGCGGCATCACAAGGCTGCTTATGCCAGACTAAAAGAAAACCAGAAAACGTAATTATCCTGAGTACCTGTTCTATTTACAAAAGTACGATTTTTAAACTATACTTCTCTGATTGCTTTCTTTGGAAACCTCCAATTAAATAGTTATTTTGCTGATTATTTATTTTAACTATAGTTATATAGTCCTGAAAGGAACAATATTATTAATATATTTTACTCTCGTCTTCACTTCAACATTACTGGAAAGCATACTGTAAAAATAGTGAATGTATAAATAACACAATTAAAAGACCAGTACCATAACAAAATCTGATATTTAGTTTATTAACAAGAGAGTTATAAAATTATTAAATGTAATTTAAATATTAAGATCTCAGTGAGATAGAGAACACATTAAAATATCTACAGAAAATGTGGATAAGCAAGACTCAATTAATAATCTGACTTGTCATACTTTTAAGCATATTCCTAAATTCTCTCTCAGGTTCATTTCCACTCTCTTCAGTTAGTTGAGACTCCTTCCATTTCAGCTGCCAAAAATAAAAAACTGCTTCTTATTTACAACTATTTACTCCACCATATGAGAATTTCAGAAACTGGATTTACTGTGAATCACCTTAAAATGTCCTTTACTTCAGAAAGGAGAAATAGTTTTAAGTCCTCCTCTGAGAATACCCAGTCAAACCCTCCTGGCTTTGTACTTTTAAGCACAGGGAACCCTGTGGAGCTCAGGCATGAGGGTACTTGTTATATCTTTCAGAGGCTGAAGGCAGCACTTCTAACAAGTAATGGATTAGCTTTATTCTGTAGAGTGAGCTATCTGGATTAGTGTCTGAAATGTAACACTCCAGTCAGTAACTTTTGTTACCAGATCTTGAGGGAAAGCCCTACAGTATACCACAGCACTCTGCCCAACAACAGATAATGCTACATCCTCCTGAACACACATCTACAAATACTGCACTGTCACAGTCTTCCATGTCAAGACATATATAAATACTATTCTTCCGTAACAGTGAACTACTTGCCTGGGTAGAAGAGACACCAAAAGTCTCCAGAAAACTACTCACTAGTGTCCCCTTTTCTATAGACTTCAAATGAAATGTTGGTGCATTCAACACAAAAGGTAAAAAAAGAATTTTTTTTTTCCTAGAACTGTAGAAATAAAATCTTTTTAAGTAAAACCACAGAAGGGGAAAAAATAAGTGAAGGCAAAGTAACTTCACTATTACAAATTCTGAAACTCAGATATAATAAAAAGGAAATATGTAGCTGTTAAAACATTAGAGCTCCTCAGAAAGAATTTCCGTCAATCACAGAAAATTCAGTAACAAAGCTTCATAGGTTTGGTTCAATGCCCTCAAATCTGGCTTCAACAGATTGCAAAGTTACTACTAATTTTTTACGACTTTGATTGTCTTTAATCTTGTAAATTCAGATGTTATTTTAAAATAATAACAGCATTTCAAGTGGCAGGATCTTTGAGATACCATTAAAGTTGTATATTAATTTATGCCATGGCATTCCAAATAAATTTGACAAAAAGTGGCATTCAAAGTATGAAATTCTCATTTCTGACCTTTCCCATGAACCAGTGATGAGTAGCCCCATCCTCTAAATGAACTCTACATTACTCTGTCTCCTTTTGTGGTGGTCTTGCCTGGGCCAGTATTTGGTAGTGGGGGAGCTACAGAGGTGGCTTCTGATTGAGGTAATACCTCTGTGAATAAGATATTTGAGGAGCAGAAGAAGTTGATGTGCAGTTGCTAAACTGCAACAGCAACAGGGAGGGAGAATGTGAAAACATCTCCACAGACACCAAGGTCAACAGAGAAAGAGAGAGAGGAGGTTGCTCAGGCCTTGAAATGAAGACTCCACTGTGACCTGTGGTAAAGACCACAGTGAGAGAGCTATGCCCCTGTAGTCCATGGATGCCATCAGGGAGCAAAGACCCACTCGCAGCCCATGGAGGACTCCATGCCAGAACAGGGGGATGCCTGAAGGAGGCTGTGAGTTCGGGGGAAGCTCATCCTGGGGCAAGTTCCTGGCAGGACCTGAGAGTGCGGGGAGAGAGGAGCCCACACCAGAGCACATTTGCTGTCAGGATTTGTGACCCTGTGAGGGACTCAGGCTGGAGCAGTCTGTCCCTTAAGTCCTGCTGTCCCGCTGGGTGACCCACGTTGGGGCAGGTTGTGAGGAGCTGCCCCCATGGTAGGCCCTACACTGGAGCACTTCCTGAAGAACTGTATCCCATGGGAAGAATGCGTGTTGGAGAAGTTTGTGAGGGACTGTCTCCCATGGAAAGGACCCCACAGTGTAGCAGTGGGAAGTATGAGGAGGCCTCCCCAAGAAGAAGCTGTGGCTTTGTAAAAGCAAAACAAGAAAATAGTTAAAATACTTTTACAGCACAAGGGTCAAAAAAGCCCCATGGAGAACAGGTCACCGCTGAGCTAACAGAAGACACAAAAATGCATTTCAATTTTTAGGGTTGTTAACACTCAGAAAAACAGTAAAAGAGCCTTTTTGTGCATGTTTATTACTCTAACAGATATTAGAAGACTAATACTAGGAATTAGGTGATTAGATATTAGGTAAGCACATCATTGTATTATGTAACTAAAAGATACCATGACTTTGATTCCTTAGTTAATCACCCTTAGCTTGATTGTGATACAGCATGGTTGATAGACTAACAGCACAGAAGACTATTAATGTACTGTTTCCACATTTCAAAGACTATGAGACTCATGTCACAAATTCACTGTCTAATGGATGCTATTTTGAGGTTATGCCAAAAGGGAATAATAAGTCGCAGTACTCCACCACATATATACAACTTTCTCATTATTTCGCTATACAAAATGTCTATTGGGTTCTCTACACTTGTTCCCACATACATATTTTTCATCTTTACCTTGAAAACTCTCCTTTTACTTGTCAAGAGCAAAATGAAATAGATCAAACATGATTTTTTTCCTATTTTAAAGAAAATCTATTACTAGTCCCTCCTAATAAATTTTTTAAAGTGTTTATTAGGGAAAAAAGGGGTTATTTTTTAGAAAAAAACTATGTGAAAATTGAAATATATATTATTTATTCCTGTTGCCTTATTTTTCACGGTGCCTCCTGTTGAGAAATGATGTTCACAGGCTTGTTTATTGGTTGCTATTAAATCTAATCTACACTCATTTGCAATCTAGAATAATCTAGAGAACAATTTCCATTTTGGTTCTGGACAGAGTGCTTACAACCAGCGCTGACTAGTGTTGATTTTTTTATTTAATAACTTTCCAGATAAGAGCCAAGTTTGCCTACTCCTCTTTGTGCCTACTTCCACACATATTTTACAGCAAGAACAAACCACTGTTAAGGAAAACAGCTTGTCTAAACTCAGACTTTCCAAATTAAAACAAATTACACAAATATATCTTCTTCTGGAAATAAAACCAAAGAACAGAGTTCTGCCAAAAGAAAGGAATCAACATTGGCTAAATAGCATGCAAAATCTGGTAAAATAAATAGCTGTTGAACAGATGGTTGGCATTATCAATCAATATTTGGACTAATTCTCCTAGAGAAGTTAATTAACTCCTCTGTTTTGCTTCTCTGCATTTGCTTCTATTTATTCTGATAATTAGTATTTTAACAGTTGTCAGACCTGCCTTCTGAATTACATTATCAACTCTCACAGGAAAAAAGGCCTAATTTCCATCTTCAAGGGACTGTGGCCACTAACAGTGATAATTTTGCAGACAGTATATGTATTAAAACTCTTGCATAGGTTTAATCTGAGTAACACTGAGAGATAGAAGACTGAGAGGTGACCTTATCAACACTTACAAATACCTGAAGGGCAGGTGTCACATGGGTGGGGTGAGTGTTTTTTCTGTAGTGCCCAGTGACATGACAAGCCCAGTAACAAGCACAAGCTGAAACACAGGAAGTTCCATTTGAACATCAGGAGAAACTTCTTTCCTGTGAGGATGATGGAGTCCTGGCACAGGCTGCCCAGGGAGAGTGTGAAGTCTCTTTCTCTGCAGGTTTCCAAACCTGCCTGGATGCATTCCTGTGCAACCTGACAGAGGTGAACCTCAATTTAGGACAAAGACTGGACTAGCTGATCTCTAGAGGTCCCTTCCAATCCCTACCTGCAAACAGCAAATTGATGTTGCACTCTGTTGCCCTGTAGGATTGGGGAAGAGTTGCCCCAAGGAAGTATGCATTGCTGAGATTGATACAAGATGTCCCTTTATAGAATACTCTGAAAACATGACATCTTCCTCCCCCGACAAAGGCACTATATGAACATAATAAAGCCTTCCCCTTAACATTCACCAAGCTATAAGCTTATGCTTCTGCAAGGGGGTTGGACTAGATATCTCTAAAGGTCCATTCCAACCCTGCCATTCTATGATTCTATGACCAAAAACATGTAAGGGAAGGCTAACAACAGTAACTCCACAAAAATTGATTTTAAAACCTTCTGGTTCTAACAGCAGGCTTGGCATGCAGCAGCAGATCTTCCATCTATCTTACCCCATTTTAAGAGGCTAAGAATAACATCTTCTTTAATGAGAAAGGCAGAAATAATATCTGAGCTGTCACGGTTTAGCAAGGAACAGCTTTTGCTTGGTAACAGGGGGAGAGGGGGAGCGAGTTGCAGTGAAGAATCAGTAAAGAGTTTTTGGACTCTCCCCCAGCTCTTGTGTTCAGACCCACCTCCGGCCCGGCTGGGCCAATCTGGTGCATCTGCTATCACTATTCAAGGATGGGAATTTGAAGTGCTTGCAGGAGGTGTAATAGTGGTACAAGATGGACGCAACAACGTGGACCTTACAGTCAGAAAAGAAGGAAGGAAGGAGGAGCACCAGACCAGAGTTTCCTCTGCAACCCATGGCAAGAACAAAGCTGTGCCCCTGCAACCCATGAAGGGCAATGGTAGGACTGAGATACACCAGCAGTTTCGGGTGAGTGCACCCAGACAGGCAAGAGACTGTGTGAGGAGGCGGCCATGGCGCAGGCTGTGCTGGAGAGCCTGCGGGCCACAGAGCAGACCCACATGAGAGGCAGAGAGAAGCTGCAGCCTTTGGGATGAACGCATATCAGAGTGGCCTGTGCAGGGCTGCCATGTATGTGAGGGACCCCACAGAGGAGCAGGGAGGACCGGTGTGGAGCCCACATGCCCTGAGGAGAGACAAATGGCAGAAACCATCGAGAATAGACTGACTGAAACCCCCATTCCCTGCCCCCCTGAGCCATTTAGTGAGGGAAGAGATAAAGACACGGGGATCGGGGCTCTAAGACCGTTAAGAGTGGAGAGGTGGGGAAAAGGTGGTCTTAAAGGGCTGATTGTGCTCTTCATCGTTGTACCACTCTGTGTTGTTTTGTGTTGGCTATGTTTTGAGGGTTTATGGTTATGCTTTAGTTGGTCGTGGATTAAATTATTTTCTGTTTTCTTCCCTAAGCCAAGTAGCCTGGTCTGTTTTGTCCTGGACCTTAAAAGGCAATTAAGCCCTCCCTGCCCTTTGGCAATCTCTCAGGTCTTTGGTACTTGACACTAAGGGTGGTCTTTTGTTCCCTTATGAGCCTAAATCTTGACATAAGCACACCCACCTAACTCTTGTCAAAGGAAACAGTGAAAGGCGTGATAGATACTTAGGAGTGATATCACTAAATTTTACACGTTATTAGCTTTCCATAATAAATCTTAATAGGACAACAAGACAATTGATTATCATTTCCATTTACAAAACATAAAATTACCAGCCCACAGAAGGAATTACTATGGTTTGAGGCATAAATTGAACACAAAGTCTGATCACAAGTCACTGGAAGTCACTCCTGCAAGAATCACAGAAAGTTTTTAAGATTCCAACACCACAAATATTTCTATTTTTGTAAGTTAAATTTAAGAAAACAAACAGTAAGGCAAAGTACCTTTGTATCTCTGGCAGGTGGCTCTATGTAATTCAGCAAAGTATCCAACCACATAATCACAAAATCACAGAATCTTAAGGGTTGGAAGAGACCTTGAAAGATCATCTAGTTCAACCCCCCTGCCAGAGCAGGACCAGCTAGAGTGGGTCACACAGGGAATCATCCAGGTGGGTTTTGAATGTCGCCAGAGAAGGATACTCCACAACCCATCTGGGCAGCCTGTTCCAGTGCTCTGTCACCCTCACAGGGAAGAAATTGTTTCCTGTACTTCTTTGGAACCTCTTGTGTTCCAGCTTATAAACATTGCCTCTTGTCCTATCATTGGACATCACTGAGAAGAGCCTGGCTCCATCCTCCTGACATCTACCCTTTATGTATTGTAAACATTAATGAGGTTACCCTTCAGACTCCTCCAAGCTAAAGAGCCCCAGCTCCCTCAGCCTTTCATCATAAGGGAGATAGTCCACTCCATCATCTTTGTGGCCCTCCACTGAACTCTTTCCAGCAGCTCCCTGTCCTTCTTGATCTGAGGGGCCCAAACCTGTTGTAATTTAAAGAATTTCAACACCAGGATGAGCCAGATCAAAATCCAGCAAGGCCCACACAAAACTGTCCATAGCACTATGCAAGGAATCACATTCATGTACAAAATTTAAGCTTGTGTCAAGGCAGTAAAGCAAATCTCAGATTTGACTAGTGCACACTGATGTTAAGCAGATCAATACAGCCTTCCAAAAGGGCCACAGAAAGTAACGGGACTTCTAACTCACTCTTTCAACTCCTTGTCCTTCCGTATCTGAATTGCTTACCTCTCATCAGTACGCAGTCATCTACCACAGAAAGATAACAATAACATATGAAAAAATACAGCAGAAGCTAGAAATTATATATCAGGCATGGTGAACAGAAGCACAAACAAGTACACACTTTCATAACCTTCCAGAAATGAGCGAGTAAAGCACATCTCCTTTCAACATATTTCCTCCATAAGGCAAAACCCCACATACTTTGTCCTGCACAATATACACACCAAACCTTCTGAGACTGTCATATGGCAAACTCTCCTGCTTGAGAAATAAAGATTTTTTGGAATATCTCTAGTGAAGAAGAATATTAAAATATTCTTGGATTTAATTTGCTAGACAGAGCCTTTTCACTGAGCTCAGTTCATTTGCAGCTGGCTTGTGTGACAACAGCTGAAATAAAGGCCTTATCAAGAAAAATGCAGCTAAGACAATGCAAACAAAGAATAAATACTCACTTGGAAATACTTCTTAGGCCTGATTTGATGTCTGAACCACAGGAGGCAGGGATAACTGACACAAAAATAAGACTAACACTTTTTCAGAACACTGCAAAAGGTCTAATCATTGCTTACGCCATCTTAGCTTCACTATGGCTAGTAACACCACACATCAATTGTGCACACGTCTCCAACACCAGTAGTCTAAAAACTACAGAAATTAGACCTTCTTGTGTAGGTTACAGGAAAAGGAATGAAATTCTAATTCGATAATGGCAAGTCCCTGCTATATGTATTTTACTGTTTGTACCCCTTCTCCTACACCCAGTCCAACAGCTAATGCATGACTCCGTATGTTGTGGGATATCTGATATGAACTTTGTAAAGTTTAGATCGCTTTCTTCTGGCAAATACTATGCTCTCACACAAGTTTAAGTATGCCAAAGCAAAAGCATGAATGAATTACAATTAACTAGACAAAGAATAATTTTTGTACCAAACACAAACTGTACTCCCTCAGTCAAACTTTTACATTTGGTGACCACTCTCTCCTCCAGTTTAAATCCCCTACTTCACATGCCTGAAAGGCTTTTTTCAGACTCTTCTCTATACAGAACAATGCTTCCTCAGCAGAAAAAAAAAAAAAGAAAAAGGTCTGAAGGTGCTGAGTGACAGCAGGCTTAGTTTGAGTCAGCATCGTGCCCTGGCAGCGAGGAGGGCTATCTGCACCCTGGAGTGCATCAAACACAGCAGAAATATCCAGTCCAAAGGGTTGATTATCCTGCTGTATTTAGTCTTGGTCCACCCTCACCTGGAGTACTGTGTGCAGTTCTGGGCCCTATGATTTAAAAAATCCTGGAAGGTCCTTAAATGAGGAGGACAACAAAGCTGGTGAAGGGTTGTAAAGTATGTCCTGGGGAGTGTGGCTGAGGACTCTGGGCTTCTCTAGTTTGGAGAGCAGGAGGCTAAAGGGTAACATCATTGGTCCTTACAGTATCCTGACGAAAGGAAGTGGAGAGGGAGGTGCTGAGCCCTCCTCCTGGGGATCCAGCAACAAGATGTGTGGGAATTGTTCAGACCTGCGCTAGAGAGGTTCACATTCGACATGAGGAAGTATTTCTTTACCAAGAGTGTAGTTAAACACTGGAACAGGCTTCCTAGAGACGTGGTTGATAACCTAACCCAGTGGGCAATGCTTTAATCTTGGTCAACCCTGCACTGGTCAGAGAGTTAAACACAATTATCATTGTAGCTTCTTCCCAACCAAAATAGTCTACTGTATTCTACTCTGATCATAAACAAAACTAATAATCCAAGTTTCTCCCATCACTGAGCCTCCTTTCCAATTAACTTGTATTTCCATACAGCTTAAGTGGAACAGAAACTTAAAAAATTCAAAATTCCATTCCTATAAAAAAATACTTTAACTAGAGATTAATTAAAAGTAATTAAGTAATTAATTAAGTAATTAAGTAAAAAAAAAACCACACAGCATACCTCTTTCCAGCTAGAATCATAGAATGGTAGGGGTTGGAAGGGACCTTTAGAGATCATCTAGTCCAAACACCCTGCTGAAGCAGGTCCAGCTAGATCAGGTCGCATAGGAACATGTATAAGNTGGACACAGGACTCCAGATGAGGCCTCACCAGGGCAGAGTGGAAGGAAAGCAGAACCTCCCTCAACCTGCTGGCCACACTCTTCTTGATGCATCCCAGAATACCATTGGCATTCTTGGCCACAAGGGCATATTACTGGCTCATGTTCAGTTTATTATCAACCACTTAGAATATTTTGAGCTACCAGTGTCATAGTGGTTGCATTTACACCAATCCTTGGCAATTTTTTTTTGCTTTTTAAACATTTCACTTTAAGTTCTGCAATTAACAAATGTGCAGTAATTGAGTAGTTTCCAAGAATAAGTTTAGAAGAACATACATTAATTTGTACACGTTAGAACATTAGTCTTCCCTTCAGAGAAATCATATATGACTTCTCTGTGGTATGTCTCTTGGCCTCTTCTCCTTGGACACTCATATATGTCAATTTAGTTGTATATTACGGTACTTTATTACAGTCACTGTTTGGAATATTTCAATACTGTCACATAATCTAGATTTATAAAATAAACACGTCTAGTGAATCTGCTAGTAGGGAGGAAGGACAGTCTTGCAGTTTGGGTCCAGAAGTCAGAAGCCTAAGAGTCTGGTTCTCATTTTTGACACATCTCACACATGACACTAAAGAAGTAATTTAAGTTTCCAGGGCCTGTTCTGCTTCACCTCTACAGGAGTTTGATTAGTACTGCTCTAATGTTATAGCTTAATAGTACAGTGTACTTTTCATATTTTTAAATCAAACTAAAAAGATGTGTTTCATAACATCAAATTTGCTCCATTCTCAAGGAAAAGAATTTATTCCTCTCCAAGATTTACAAAGTTCCTTGTGCTGCAGTAGCCTTGTGGACTTATTTTGCCAGACTGCCGTAAGTGATGCTAAGCAAGCACGTCACCTGTCTTCAGATTGTGTCCAATAATATCTGTATAATCTGTAACTAGCAATCCTATGAAAATATAGCTCATGACATTGCTTATCAACAGAATCTCTACTAAAAGTTAAAAATTAAAGAAGTTCTGTGCCAGAGCCTTGCAACCATATGCAAAATTGACAAGTTAAAAAAATAGTACCAGAAACCTCTTGCAAACAAGCCTGACACGCCATCCTTTATCATTACATAGCTAAAGTAAAAATATTTTTGAGAAGATGTTAAAGAAGCTGTAAGTAAAAAAATCCCAAAACCAGAAGACATATAATTGTTAATTTAATACAGATTTCTCTTTAGGATTTATTTATTATTCACTCATTTCTGTCTGTGTTTAATTAGTTAATGATTAATATATTAGTAAAGAGTATTTTTTTTATGAGTGATACAGTGTTCAACTCCAAATCCCACATCATTTGTCACAGAGATCTGAAGTCAATATTATTTCTGTAGTAAAACACATAACTATCTCTTGCTAATTGTTAAATACTTTTGCAATACCCACAAAGTTAATGGCCCTCACCAAGAAGAAAATATTCATCATATTCTACATTCCTATAACTTACAAAATAGACCAGTTATGTGGTGCAAAGTGGTCTCAGAAGTTGAGGGATATGCTACCAAGTTTCAAGACACAGAAGACTTTTTAATTACAAAGTTATGTAAAAGAAAAATACAGATTTTTAAACGAGCATTACCATTGCCTTCATTTAAGTAACGTTAACAACAACGACAGTCATTTATGATACTTTAACCAGAAAATTCAGTCTGGGAGTACGCTTTTTGGTGAAAATTCAATTGTTTCATTCAAGATTTGACTTGATATTTGAGAGCCAGAATAGCTCCCAAAATACTGTTTATAACATTCATATAGTATCTCAAAATACTGTTTATAAATGTAATAAGACTTTTACAAACTCACATACTTGCCCATTTTTTAGATAAAGTTGGCACAAAATATATTGTGTTCATAAAAAAGCCAACCAACCAACCAAAAAAAGAGATTTAATACTTAAGATTTTTATTTGGGATTAATCTCAGGCAATATATCCATCTTTTTGTAAATGTGAAAAGTGATTCCATGTATATCAAAGGACCCTTAACATTTCCCAAATTACTGTTCCACGAAAAAGTTGTTTCACCCATCCATCACAACTCAGAAGATCCTTCACCCATGTTCTGAAAGACAGCTTTGTCAAAACCAGTACCATCACAACTGTTAGATCCTTGTACTGAAATACAAGCCTTAGGGAAGAAGAAAGAAGTTATGGTCTATAAGTAGACAGAGTACACAAGGCTGCTGGATTAACAGGCAAATAATTGCTTTCAAACTTGGTAAAAAATGTCTAACATATCCAAGCCTTAGTAGGCAAAGACATGAACATGTGGAATCACACAAATCTCATTTCCAGAGGAAATTAAGTAAAAAAGCACAGAAGCTATTACCAAGATTTGATCCATGCCTATAAGTTAAAAGATGTGTTCGTGGTTTACACTGTTCCTCTGCCATGCTCTCTAAAGGTAAGTCTCCAATGAGTTGTATGGATAGTAGCATTCATATTACCCTTACAAAAACAACCACTAGAGGACAACCATCACAAACGTTCAGCAGGCCTGTTTCCTGCCAAGAGGTGTCCATAATGAATATTCATTCACAGAGAGGAAAGACATAATAGGGAGGTAAAACGATCAACATGCAAAATGGCTTTCCAGCAATGCCAAAATTCAACAGAGATTTTAATAGACTTGTCAGGAGCTCACAACCTACTTGGATAAGTTTACACAATGCACTAGTACAGGATAGGGAATGAACTACTAGAGAGCAGAGTAGGGGAAAGGGACCTGGGGGTGCTGGTGGGCAGCAGGATGAGAATGAGCCAGCAATGTGCCCTTGTGGCCAAGAAGGCCAATGGCATCCTGGGCTGTATTAGAAGGGCTGTGGGCAGTAGTTTGAGAGAGGTTCTCTTTCCACTCTGCTCTGCCCTCGTGAGACCACATCTGGAATATTGTGTCCAGTTCTGGGCCCCTCAGATCAAGAAGGACAGGGAGCTGTTGGAGAGAGTTCAGTGCAGGGCCACAAAGATGATGAGGGAGTAGAGCGTCTCCCTTACGATGAAAGGCTGAGGGAGCTGGGGCTCTTCAGCTTAGAGGAGACTGAGGGGTGACCTCATTAATGTTTACAAATATGTAAAGGGTGGATGTCAGGAGGATGAACCCAGGCTGTTCTGGGTAACGTCCAACGTCTGGACAAGGGCAACAGGTACAAGCTGGAACATAACAAATATAAGGAAGAATTTCTTCCCTGTGAGGGTGACAGAGCACTGGAACAGGCTGCCCAGATGGGTTGTGGAGTCTCCTTCTCTGGGGACATTCAAAACCCACGTGGATGATTCCCTGAGTGACCTGCTAGGTGGCCTGCTCTGGCAGGTGAGTTGGATTAGATGATCTCTCAAGGCCCCTTCCAACCCTTAAGATTCTGTGATAGGTATTTCTATTTCTGCTTCTAATATCACGTGACAATGAAGCCTCAGGACACAATTTTTGAACCTTGAGCAAAGAAGTGAAGATGAACCTAAAATGTGGGAAATAATAACATGGCAAATAATTTACGTAACTCTGAAAATAAACTGAATGTTGCCTGTGTTTAATGGCCACAGGTAGGAAATGTTTCGTTTTACAAAAGACTCAGTTTGCACTGAGGGGGGCAGGGAGTGGAAGCTTCAGATCCTTAATTTTTGAGATTCTCTTGGTTTCAAAGGCTTGTTTCTAGAATGTTGTCTCACAAATTTTACCTAAAGGATTCTTCACTGTGATATAAAGTAGTAACCATTACCCCATTTCAGTTATTCTGCCACTGCTGAAATGGTGATTTGGATATTTTTTTTGAGGGTAGCGGAAGGCTTATTTACTTACATTTGTGAACCAAAACCAAAAGTAAAAATGTCAGCTCCTCCCAGTACATATCAAGCATTGGTCTTCCCTAACCTTTTGTTCAAATAAGAGGCCAGCTACACGGTTTGACAGTGTGCTGTACAAGCGTAGCGTATGGGTGTTCCGCCACCTCAACGCATGGCTGTGAGTGCCATCTTGCACAGCACAGACGTGGTAGCACCTGCTAAACCAGAAAGCTGGAGACCTTTCACCCTTTAGTAGGGCGTTTTACCGTTGCACTGATCTTGCACACCTATCGCAAGGTCACCTTTTACCGCTCCGTTTCCAAAGACCCAGAGGGAACAGCAAGACGCAGAGAGCGCAGCTGTGGAAGCTGCTGTCTTTTCAAACGTGTTTTCAGTACCAGGCGATACACCAGCTGTTAACCAGGACACGCGTGCGGCCCCACGTAGTTCCACTTCCACGAGCCACTGCCACCTCTGCCAGCCCGCAGCCCAACCGACAGCCTCACTGCAAAGCTCGGCTCTCGCCTGAAGGCGTGTGGCAAAGCTCCTGTCCGCCCGCGGTAAGGCAACACCGAGGCACAGCGGCTGCGGGGCACGACACACCAAACAACGACCTCACGGGTGAGGCAGTCCTGAGGCGCGGCGCTCGGTATGCAGCTCACAGCAGCACCGCCCGTCTCTGGAAAGCAGAAAGCCGTGGGGTGGGCGGCGGTGAGTCGCTTCGGCCCCTCGGTGCGGCTTCCAGCCCACTCCCACCCGCGGCCGTGTCCCGCCACCGCCACCGCCACCGCCGCCGCCGCCGCGCTGCTGCTGCTG
>WBNH01008343.1:81381-93617 GCA_013401255.1 Urocolius indicus
CGGGACGCGCGGCTCCACTGGCGCCGGGAGCGGCCCCTTCCTTTGCTGCTCGCTCTGTTGGAGCAGAGCGGGATGAGTAACGCCGGTTTGAATCCTTCTCCACAGCCCTCAGTGAATACTGTGGCTCTTGCAGGGACCACACGCGTTTTGCACCTGCCCATGACCCTCAGCACAAATGAATTTGTTTGGGTTTTTTTTTCCCTTTCTGTTAAGACCAAGCACAAACCTGTTAAACTTCTGTGTGGTTTCAGCTTTGTCAACAAAGCCGGGCCTTTTCACCTGTGTGAAAAAACTGCAAACGTTATGAGTACAAACGTAGGGTAGATAAGGAGGTTTGCTTTGAATAAACTTAGTGTTTGGGACAATAACAGATTTCCCTAACCGTGCTGGTGCTAAAGCGAGAAATAAACCAAACTAGTCCTCAGTTTGTGAAAAGGGATCAGTAAAACTACCGAGACACATACTCTGTCGCTTAATCACTGCTGAGTTGCTGACTGTCCAGGAAATCCTACTGGAAATTCTGGCGCTACTCAAGCTGACTGCTTAGTGCAGTGTAACTCATCACTCCCCAGCCTCCTTAGATGCCTGTTACTCTTATTTGCTTCATTCTCCCTCTTTCATACATCTACTCAAGTCCTATTCACCCTGGGCAGTTTTTCCACTCCTGACTGGTTTTACCTCCGTCATATTCATTGCTTGCAATGAAGAACTGGTGGGACATTTACGCAATATTTCCACCTGCCTTTTTGAGAGGCCACCAACACTTAAAAATTCCTGTCGTTCCTAGCATCTTCCTCCTCCCAAATACGTGTGCATACACTGCTCTGTCCTTATTTCCTCCTGGAAGAAGCTGTGAATAGTGATCCACTCCTTGCAATCCTACCTAAAGGAAAGCAAAACAAATTATCCAAAAGAATAAAGTCACTGAGGAAAAATGCTCTGTCTCGAACCTAGTTTGGAATGCATCTTTTCAGGTGGATTGTAAATGAAATCTCACCAATATCATTAATCTGAATTAACGGGCTAGTTTGTATTCAAGATTTGTGCTGTGCGTGAACATAGAACTACCACTGTTGCTGAAGCTGAAATTGCTGATTTTCAGTTTACCTAGTCCAGCTGGTGTCCAACCCCCATAGTGTCAATGAGCTTTCAAATTCTTCTGTTCAGATTTTGTGCAATGTCGTCTTTTCTGATCACCACTGTGTTTAATTTCCTGCAAAATGAGACAAAATCCCCTTTGGTGCAAAGGTAGATTCAACTTACCTGTGTAGTGAAATCCCCATGAGTGAATACCAAGGTTACATTTTGTCATTTCATGCTATCAAATCAGCAACACCTGATGAATTAAAGGCTTGTCTCTGGAAGTTTCAAAGTACTTTCTTGAGAACAAGCAATTGTTCATCAGGCAACTCACCAAGACAAACTGGCAGGGCTGTTTCCCACACATCCAGCACATCTGCTCTGAGCTTTGAGTGTAATGCCTGAATTTGCACTGAGTCCGGTTTATAACTCATGCAAGTCTTCAATCACTCTGCTCCTTCTCTTTCTTGACAAATGAAAACACAAGAGAATTTATATTTGTTTTCTACCATCAGTTGTGTTAACACTTCTTTAGATGTCAGCATTATTAATCATTTCACTGCTGAAATGCATAAGTGTTCTGGTACAGTGGAAGAAGCTTGAGTAGAAGTTTGATAACATAATTTTTCATGTTTCTGATTAAACATTGTTCTTCAATGTCTATTTCTATCCCATAGTCACAGATCAGCAAAAAGCTGCCTTATTTTAATCAGCTTGGTGTTTATACCATCAGCAGAGGCAGTTTTCTCCTTGCTATGCAAGAAGCCATTTCTCAGTTCTCATGCATGTCTGTCTACACATATGGCCAAAGATCCTTGGGATATACCAGAAGCTGTGAAAAACAAACCCAAGAATTAAAAAACAACCAACCAAGAAACATTTAAGAAAGTCATGAGAAAGGGTATAGTAGACAGATGTGTAAAAATAGGGATATATATATATAAAGCAAAGATGAAAGCCAATGACTAGTGTCATCAGTAGCCAGTGATAGGACTAGGGGTAATGGACAAAAGCTGGAACACAAAAAGTTCCACTTAAAGAAAACTTCTTTACTGTAAGGGTGAGGGAGCCCTGGCATGGGCTGCCTGGGGAGGGTGTGGAGTCTCCTTCTCTGCAGGTTTTCAAAACTGGTCTAGATGTGTTTCTACTCATACCTGCTTTAGCAGGGGGTTGGACTAGATGATCTCTAGTGGTCCCTTCCAAACCCCTACCATTCTATGATTCTGTAAAGGTATGTTGCAAAAGCCCCTTGTTGATCTTTGCACTTTGATGAGATACAGCAGATACTATGCTTTGATAGTTGATACTCCAGGTGGAATATTGCCATTTTGTGTTTTGTCCGGTATTTATTGGGTAGGGAAAAAAAATTCCCCTGTTGTGTGAAAAGAGGGAAATATATCTTTGACAGCTTTGGGGGGGGCTGGGGGGGGGGCGGGAGGAAAGAGTCCCAGCTGTTTGAAACCGCTCAGAGGTTTGGAATGTTAGAATAAATACTGGAGGAGATAGATTGATGGGATGAACTGCAGGTGACGCACACAAAGGTGCATGGTAAATACAATTAATCAGTGCATTTGATCATCATATATGTCTTCTATTTTCTGCACATTATAGTGATTAGCTGAAGAGCACAGACTGCAAACAAACAAATGCACAGTACCAAGCAAAATGCCCTCAGACCCCTTAGCTGAAGTGAACATGATACATACCTTCCTAATGGTCTGCTTCTAGTTCAAAATAGTTGCCGCAAGACAACAAGGAGCTGATGTGGCTGCTTTGTAGATAATGTTGTCCTTTGTGGATGGAATTGGACTGCCCAAGTGTTAGAATGGCAAGCAAAGCACCATTAATATTCAAGAGGTTCCCTGTCCTTCCACAGAAACCACAGTGTGTAGCAAGTAACCAATACATTTGAGTTTATTGCTGTTTGCAAGCCACATGAGGGGATGTCTGAATAGTCAGATCCCCATTTCTAGCTGGTGGTGATTGTGTCTTTGAAAATTTCCCCATTGAAATACCATAACTTTGGAGCACCCATTAGCATAACAGCTAGGCATACTAACATCCTCGAGTTCCAGGTGTTCCTTCTCTCTCATATCTCCCATTCACTTTCCAGTATAATTTTGTGGTTCAGCATTGCTTATGCTTTATGTGCTGTTCTATGGAAGAAACAAGACCATCTTCAGTAAGCAGAAATGTAGCTGCTTCTTGGAGGAACCCGGCTCTGCAACTGTGGTTGGTGTCTTGGTGAGCAGTGCGTGTCACACAGCCTTTATGTTGACACTGGAATAATTTTTCCTCTCATTTTGATTGCTCCTTTGCTTGTTGTTTCCTTTGAATCGACATGCTGGGGAGATTTACTTGCTGCTAAGAAGGGCAGGAACATTTACACAGTGCTGCATCCCAAGTGGATAGATGGATGTGTTTGCTTTCTTCTTAACACAAATATGATTCAGTCTTTAGCTGCGGAGCCTCTGCAGGGTTCTAAAAAATTGACCAATGGTATTTAACTCTCTTTAAACCAGACCTCAGGGGTTCTTCTGGTATCTGTGTTTCTCAATCTCATGTAAGGCATGTGTTCAGAAGGATAAAATTCAGAAATTACACCACACATCCATCGATTAGCTAATCCAGACACAGTCAAGAATTTCATGATTTGTCTTACCGAGTGTCTTTCATTTGAATATATGTGTTATTAAAGAGACTGAAATATTTAGCCTGGTGATTGATTATGTTTCTATCTATAATTTATAAACTTCCTTGTGGAAAAAACATAATCCTGAAAACAGTTCCTTTCTCTGTACCTATGTGCACTATCATCAGGTCCTACAGAAAAAAAAACAGGAATGAAGTCAGTTGTTCACAAGACATTGAGACAGCAAAGGTATAAAAATCTTCTGTGATGTCCTGCTGCTGCTGTGTGTTGGGCAAACAGCCAATGAACACCGGAGAGCAATTCTAAAGCTTGGTCTGCAGGACCAAAGCACAGTGCATAAGAGCAGAGAGCTTACTTATTTCTATGGTATTCCCCATTGATGCTCTGAAAAGTTTCCATGACATCTACATGAGGAACATAAAATACTTGCTGCAGAATGGAAAGTTAAGGATTTTGCCTTGAACCATTTTCTTACTGAGAGCTGCTAACAATATGAAATAATTTAGGCGTGAATTTCAGAATCATGCCTGTGATTATATTCCTTTTTGCTTTATGTAAAATTCTCTCCTTAACTAGAAGAGGTATTTACACATTCTAAAGGCTGAAAAATTTTAGGAACATTTAAGATGATAAGAAAAGCAAATGCTGATTTTACTGGCAGCAAGCAGGAGCCAAAATAACAAATCAACAGAATGTGATAAAGGTCACACTTGAACCAGTTTATAGCACTTTGGAGGTGTGGGAAACTGCTTGTTGAGAATCAGAATGCAGCTACAAATCTTTGTATTCTCTCATGACTTACATCATTGTTCAAACTCTTGTCAAGTTATGAGGCATTAAATCTTAGAAAGTGGAGTTACTATCATAATTTAAAGTACATCAGTGAACTCAGAGACATCACACACTTGAAGTCTTTAGTTTTTTTCCTTTGCAGACTTTATTGTAACAAGTGAGATGTTCAAATTAAGAAATTAAGTATCAATAAATTCCTTTTACTTTACAGTTTAAAAATACGAGAAAGTTTATCACTACTTGAAAATTAAATTTCACACAAGCCTACAACACTGCAAAATGTTGCAAGTCAAACAGTTTACAAGTTCTTATTCTGTTAAATACAGTAATTTTGAAAGAAAGCAAAATTCACATACACAAAAATGTGCCTCAGCTTTTCATGGCAGCAGAATGTTGCCTTATAACATCCCACTCTACTAAAAATGCCATTAAACACAGACACTATCCATGGAGAAGAAAACAAGTAGGAAAATACAAGGAGAAAATGTAAGCATGTAAGTCAATATATTTCTCTTACAACTGCCTTTTATCATCTGGACTAAATGCCTTTATTAAAAATGGAAGCACAGTTGCCAAAAGGACATAGTTTTGTTTGGAACAAGAAACTGCTTTTTCATCTATAAGCCTTCCTAAGCATATGTCTCCATCAAAACCAAACAAATCCAAAGGGTAAACATAAATACTATACATCAGTAAAATAAAGACACGACCAATATTTACTTAATGCACAAATTTCAAAGTCCATAGAACACAGGAAAGGAGAACTGGATGGAGAGACAGACAATAAGAAGATACCTCTCTTGGATTTTAACCCTGTCTCATGCAGGCATCTTTAAGTAACCAGTTTCAGAAATTGTCTCCATGGTCTGCATTTTTCAACATGTGCTGAACACTGTATATTAACTTCTTTTTTAATAAAAAAAAAAAAAAGAAAGAAAAAAGGTTTCTCAATAAGGATTCACTTCAAAATGAAGATCTCCACTTACTGTTACAGTAGCTACCAAAATAGTGTACAACAAGCTGGTAGAGTCAGACTCATTGCAGTGTTAGCCAAAGCAAGGCTGAAACAATACAGCTCTGTGGTGGAAAACAAGAACTGCAATTCGTGGATTGCCAGCTTTGCCCTCACATTCTCTACACGCTAACCTAAAACCTCATATTTCTAATTCCTTCATTTAGTTTATTGGACACCACAATGTGGTGCTTTTTTGACCTCCCAAAGGAAATATAACTCCGATATTCCAGTGCCTTCACTGCTTCTTTAAACAGTTTGTCATCCACACTCCTTTGCCTGCAGTACTCATAGTTGAGAGTCTGTGGAATGCACTCTTTCATAAATCTCCTCTCAGTTGTTTTAGCAATCCTTCTTCCTTTATTGGTATTAACCTTTCTTTAACCTTGTCTATCTTCAGATTTAGTCCCTTCCTGGTGACATCCCAGACAAAATATCGATTTGTTTTCCACTATTCTCTCATTAAAACAGTGTTCTTTTGTTTCCTTCATTTCCTTGCTGCATTAACTGAATATTTACATTGGATCACCTTTAAGTGGTCTATAATTTAATATGGTGAATCTGATTCACAACTGATAATCGTTTACGTGCATACAATGCATACAGTTTAAAAGTGTTTTTAGATAGCTTTGTAAAAACCATGCAAAGCCTGGTTTAAAATCATTGTTTCAGTTATCTCTCTGTATGAAAGATGTATATGCAAATACATGATACATAATCAAATAGCAATGACAGATGCAGTGTTGTGGTGGAGATAAAGATGAGAATATATACCACTGAATTACAACTAAATAAATTCAACACAGTGCCAAGTTGTTGATTAAATTCACATGTAAAACAATTCTAAGTGTATTAAGAAACAAAGTAAGAGCCAAAAAATCTTGTAAAGCTGTGTTGTGTGATAATCAGAAGTTTAAGGCGTAATGCTTGTTGCTCCATACAAGATTTTGTCAGTTTTGTAAATAGTTGCCTGCCTCCTGTTTCTCTCGTATTGACATTGTCACACCTCTTGTTTCTCTCAGCAGTATCCCTGGAAGCTTGCTGGAGTCCTATGTCCAGTTTTGGGGTCCCAAGCTCAAGACAGATGGGGAACTTCCGGAGAGAGTCCAGCNATGTGAAGTCTTGGAAGTCTTCCTTGGAAGCCTTCCTTGGAAGTCTTCAAGACTTGCCTGGATGCTTTCCTGTCAGACCTGATCTAGGTGGACCTGTTTCTGCAGGGAGACTGGACTAGATGATCTCTAAAGGTCCCTTCCAACCCTACCATTCAATGATTCTACGATCTTTATTTAAAACCTAGAATGCAACTGTGCTTTTCATTGCACTTGTTTCATTTCATAGGACATTAAATAACTCTGGAGATAGCTAAAATGTCATTAGAGATTGTTTCATATCTGACCTTAAGAAAGAGTTTTTGTGATGAAATAATATGGTACCCAATAAGAAGATGGAGCTGAATCTCCTCCCTTCTAATTGCTACCATCTGTGAATAACAGCTCAGACTTAGGTATCCATGGATTACTCTTGTAAACAGGTAACGCAGCTTGCTATACCAGCGGACTGATCCACTGTGGTGATTTCTTTGCTCCTAAACTACAGTTCATACAAATGAGAATGGAGGAATAATTAGTGTTTCTGATCTTTAAATTTAAACATTTAGAAACACTGGCTATTCTTGCTTCCTTAAAGATCTAGAGCTCTAAAAATTTCACAGTCCCTAGGCTCATACTTCAGCTGATTAAGAGAACAGGGGTTGTACCCTGTTCTGCTATGAGCTCCACCTATGTCTGAATGTAAAATATGTTCATAAAAAAGCTTATGACCTGAGCATCTATTGCTATCATAGAATCACAGAACTGTTTTCATTAGAAAATACTTTTAATATCATTGAGTCTGACCACTAACCTCACATTGCCAAGCTCATCACTAATCCATGTTCCTCAGTGCCTCATCTACATATGTCTTAAAAACCTCCAGGGATGGTGACTGTACCACCTCCCTGGGCAGCCTGGTCCAGTGCTTGACAACCCTTTCAGTGAAGGAAATTTTTCCTAATATCCATTCTAAACCTCACCTGGCACAACTTGAGACCATTTTCCCTTGTTCTGTCGCTTGTTACCCTATCTAGAAATGTTTCTCTCTCTTCTTGAAGTCACAATACCTTGTTTACAAGCATACCACTGACATTAAATGATTTTTTAAATGCATCCAGTGAGAGAAAAAAATTGATGGAGAGTGCACTGGGTAAACCATGAGTTTTCTGAGTGGATGAAAGCATTTTATTTCCTTCCTCTTAAGTGGCAATTTTTTCCCATCTGTTAAATGAGGAGAATGATACTGTCATTGTAAAGTGCTCTAGGAATAAGATGCAAAAAATAAGCCTAATAATTATTGCAGAGGAAAAAAGACATTCAAATGATAAGAGTCAAGAAGCCTGCTTCCTCAGAGTCTTCATTAATTGACTTTGGGATTTCTAGGAAGCCGTTAACCTTTGCCTTTTCAATGCACTATTTAAATACTGTATGGCCATAACTAAAACCCTAAAGCATCAGTAGCTGTAGTAAATGAGTAGGAAAAAACAAAGCACCACTGGGAAGGTGTCTAGCATGCAGAAAGACTTCTGAGTGGTTTCCCAGTGAGTGTATTTCCTGGAAATCTATAAGGTGCAGCAGTGAAGTGTTATAAATGTGGTAATATGTAGCTGTACATTACAGTATATGAAATGCTGCAAACAGGTAACTAAATTAGTTAGGGAGACATTATCTGTCTTCAGTGGTTCCAATTTCCTTAATATTCAAAACCTTTACAGGGGCTGCAGCCTTACTTGTCACCTCTCAAAAACCTTTCCTCATGTCACAAGGCGAGAGCCAAGCTGTTGATGGGATTAGGTAGCCAACAGGCTAAGAAGACTGGGAGCTTCACTCCTATCTGGAGTTTTTCTCAGGCTGTACTAAGGATGGAGCTAAAACTTCACCAGAAGGACCCTGTGCCTCTTGTCAGAGCTGCCCTTTTGCTGCTGCTGACATCTTGATGATTCACACTTTGCCAACCACTCTGTCTAGTGATGGCTGCTTTCAAGGTCGAAGTGGAATAAAAAGTGGAACATGATTAAATGCTGTTCTGCATTGTGCCAGTGCATTAACAAGAATGGGAAAATCACGTGAAGATGGATCTGTAACTGGATAACATCTGTAACATGGACTTTACTCCTTGACTCATTTTTCATGGAGTAAAGAAAGCCTAATTAAGAAACAGCAAGGAGAAAAAAACAAGAGTTCTGCTCTTTTATGAAAGTCTGCAGCCACTAGGAAAAAAAAAGTTTCCAAATGTCATTTTGCTAGCTTCAGCAGCACTCTTTAAAATTATAGTAAAGTCTATTAGTATTTGTTCAGAGAACTTTTAACCGTGTTAGATCTAGAAAATTCATAGCGGGCCAGTTACAAATAATAATATCATGGAGAAGATCACTGCTGTGAAATAGTCCTTATCAGAAAAAGAACCTGTTTATTTTTTTCTATTGGCTGTGGATTTGAGGTTGCAAAATCTCTAGGAGCATTATGCTTATCAGCAGTTTTCATTCATATCCACACAATAACATTCCTTAACCAACAGGTGTCAAAAGTAATTTGTTGTGTTGTATGTAGCACTGTTACAGATCTTTAGTACTGGTCACCTCTTATTCACAATAGTAAAATGGTCAGCTTTAACAGTAGCTCATCACGAATTCATTTCAGTTGCCAGGCACTCTGTGTTTCGTGTAGTGCTGCTGCATGCTTAGCAAAGCCTTCTGTACAGCCTTTGCTGAAAGCCTGGCAAAGCTCTTTGTCCTGTGCTTAAGGTTAGGCAGAGTATGGTGGCAAATGATAGGGCACCTGATATGCTCACTGTTAAACAGAGGCTTACGTGGTTTCTCAGCATCAGGACTAACTTCCTCAGCAGCTCACTAATGCTTGTGGCTGAATGGAAAACACTGGCCCGAATGTGCCCCCTTTGAGCACCTTGGTGGCACAGAGGAGGCTAGGAAATCTGGCTTTCTGCTGCATGCTGGATTTGCCTCCTTATCCTTCTGGTTACTAATGCTTCTGTAGATGTTCCTGAAGACCTGGCAGAAATGAAGGCTTCTTTTGTCTGTGTCATCTCTTTCAATAATCAGATTTTCTCCTCCTAAGTCCTCTGCAGCATGTAGGCATCACAGGTAAGGCTATACTGACTTAGATGTTGTACCTATACAATAAGACTTAACTACAAACTACCTATTTGAGCGTATTTTTTCTTCTTAATGTCTGAGCTCTGATGGCAGACATTTAGAGACTTTTCACATACCTCCCCAGGAGACTCGTACACATCCACAAACTTCAGGTCTTCTTTGCCGACAGCCAGGACTAGAAGAGGGTAATGCTAGCGCGTTTCTAGCTTATAGTCAGAAACAACAGCAGTGGGCAATGAGACAACCCTAACAGTGTCTAATTTCTCAGGGACATATTGAGAATATGCAGCTTGGCCCTACCTGTTACAAAAACAAGCTATTTTCCCAGCCACAAAAATAATCTTTGCTTACTGGTTTGGTTTTTTTTTTTCAGAACCCTCAGCTTGTAAATATTTTGGAGTCTTTTCTGAAGGAAGGTACTATGTGCATTTAACAACAATAATATTTTCTCTGCTAACAGTTATTTACAGTCTAGGTCGTCATGCCGTTAAGCAAGGAACAGAGCATTTCCTAGGAATTAATGGCTGGCTGGGCAGAGTTTAAAGCCTGAGGTACAGCCAGAGGCTATTAACTCCAGCTGGTCATTAAAAATCCTTCGGAAATACCTCGCTCCAAGGTCAGTATTACTGTTAAAACAAATGTAGGCAGATGGATTTATTTCATGGTTTGCATTTTTAGTTGGTATGTGCAGGGATTTTCTGGAGAATTTACACCTTCTTAACATTAACTGGCCAATTACTTGAGTCACCCCTCAGCATTCCAGTCATACAGTTTTAATTACACTTATTATGAAAAATGAAAGCAGAGCACTGACAACTTTCAGATCAGGCTGTCTGATTAACATTTCCGATCTGCTGGCAGGCATGGGATGTTTCTTGCGTAGCAAACAAAGAAACAAATGGCTGAAATGTGCAGATATTCACCAAGAAGCAAGTAATCCATCTTTTCTCCTCGTTATCTAGTACATTTGCACAAAGTTGTGGTCATTCAGAAATACCAGCTGGCCAACAGGTGAAAAAGAATATTTAACACAGGCAGGATTCTATAGTCTCTAACCAGGGCTTATGAATAATAAATAATTCTTTTTAAAACGTCTTCTGGAGAGACAGTGTCATAGCAAAAGAAAGATGCAATAAAATACATTTGGAATGATTTGTTGGAGCAGAAAAGGAGTATTCAGTGAACTCAGAAGGGGAGATGGGCACAGTTTGGAATAAACCAGGAATTGATTTAAGCTGCGCAAACTACTGAATAAATCTTGAAACTTATATGTCAAATGGGTCAGTTATCTTTCAGAACAACCATCCACACATGGCTTTATATTTTTATAATGTTCTAATTAAAAAAAAAAAAAAAACTAAACCCAAAACACAATAAAAATATTGTCATTGAAATATTGCTATTGCTGCTGCCTGAAAAGGGAAGTTGTGAAAGTTTAGTGGAAAACGTTATTTTTTACTGGTTTTTGTGTTTGTACTGTGACAAGACAAAGTCAGGTACAGATAAAGCTGAGCCTTCTCATTCTGCCAATTCTGTAATATTTGAGTCTTTTATCTAACTACTAATCTTCAGACTAAGAGAAGCTTCAGTGCTTGCTTGATGGTGAAAACCACTTGTACTCTTGTCAAATGACAAATTTTTATTTCATGAGAATTTTACGCCATGGGTGGTTGCTTCTTGGGGGAAGTGGCAGGGCTCTGGAGTCTGACTTTGCCACTTTTAACAAGATGAAGATAAATATCAACGTGTCACTCAGACACTGTTAGAATCACTGTCAATAAATGGAGAGGTTCCTAATGACAGTCATCCTGCTGATCCAACTATATTTCAGCAGTGAAAGTAGCTCTTTTCTTAACGTACGTGGAGCTATAGAGCAAAAAAATATTCCAGTGGTCTTGTCAGTGTCTTGTTGCACTACAAAATCTTGTCCTTGCTTCTGCTGAAATAGTCTTGTAGCTATTTGCTTACTTTCCATACACATAGACACACATAGACCCCCCCCGACAGCTGTTCCATCCTATTTTAAGACTATTTCCACTAGCATATGGATTTCTTCTATTTTCCTTTCAAAAATATCTCAACATCTCAACAATGTGCATATGTGTTATCTTAAGGGTCTCAAGGCCAACCTCCATTGAGCTTGGTAGGATACAGAAGTTGGTCCTAAGGCACAGCTCCTGCTAACAGTTACACATCTGCTTAATTTTACAGACTTAGGTGTCCTCTGAGAGTTAAGCACTTAGTAAACATTTGTGGGATTGAAGCTTAAGTATTTTTTATTGTAATATATTACTATGCATGTAGGAGTATGCTTACATGTCATGACTGTACTATCTGTTCAAATGTAAATTTTCCCTCTCAGCCACCAACTTCCAACAGCAATAGTCAAATGCAATGTATGAAGTGAGACTCCCAATGTGAATTCATGGCAGTCTAAGAAATGCAGGTTTCTCTAACAGAAAAAAAAAAAAAAAAAAAAAAAAAGAAAATACATG
>WBNH01008344.1:15850-25955 GCA_013401255.1 Urocolius indicus
GCAGCAGCCAGCGCCCTCCCGCCCCCCGGACTGTGTACATAGCGGCCCGCTCCTTCCTCCGGTGAGGTGGGGAACCAAGTTTTCCTGGATTCTTGATGTATAGAAGTTCGTCCAGTTTTGTAAACCGCGGATTGGTCCCCTTCTTATTCTTTTTTCTTTTCTTTTTTTCTTTTTTTTTCCTCCTTCTTCCTTCCCGAGAAAGTGATGGACTTGTTTTCTCTTCTCCTGCTCCTCCTCCCTGCCTCCTTCTCTCCTCCTTTTTTAGTTCATTCCTTGAAACAAACAAACAAAAAAAAGTAACGTGGAAGAAAAAAAAAAAAGAGTTTCTTTTGTAATTGTGATATCTTGAATATTGTGTTCCTTTTTAAGAGGCAACTTGATTGTAAACTGCATTTCAACTATAGACTGGGGAAGAAATACCGTGCCAAAGTCACCATTCTGTTACTCACAGACACTGACACACGAACAATAATGCTTGTGAATGTATTTTTTTCTGTTAGCTGGGTTTACATGTGATGTTTTAGTGCTTTTGCAAGTTCAATTTGTTAGTTCCTGTTCGGAAGATTTGTGAGGAAAAATAAACGTCGTGCCGTTAGCTTTTCCGTAATAACACCCTTCCTTCTGTAAATACCTGTTACCATATTTATCCATTTGTAATTAAATTATGGTATTAACTTGCTACAGAGGAAACAGTATTTATAAAGAATGTTTCTTAACTATAAATATGTACAATTGTGAGCATAAACTGTTTCAGATTTTTTATTTGAAGGTTTAAGTGGTTTCATCATTTCTTGTGATATGTTTTGAGAGTAATGCATACAGAAATATAATAAAACGTGTTGAAACTGCACGAGCTGCTGTCTTTTTATGCCAAGGGCTCTCTGAAACCTGCACTACCGCGTGTGATGGGCTGAGCGGCGGCTGCAAAATCTGCCGGTTTCTGGAAGGTCGGGATTTTATTGGAGCTGGGCTCCCTGTCCAGAAAAAAACAAACCAAACCAAATCAAACCAAATCAACCAAAAAAAAAACCCATTCAAAAATAATAGAAAAGAAAGCCCCTGGGCTAAAAGAAATAAGTGAGGTGAGCATTTGCATCTTCCCCAAATGACTTAGAAGGCAGAAGCTCCTTTAGGAAGAGCTTTTCACGGCAAGAGTGCAACTACCTTCGCCTTCAGTCTCGCTCGGGCTTCCCTCTCTTCTCCCGGGGTGGCTGTGGCTGGGAGTTCATGGCCTTCCCCCCGGGATGCTCCTGGACGAAGGTGGAGGGGCAGTGGCCAGGAGCTGAGCTTTGTGCAGGGCTGGTGTGAGCCGTAAAGCCCGTTCTTCTGTGCCTCTCGAATTTTTGGGAACATCCATGGTTTCTCCAGGAGAGGAGAAAGTGGTGATGCTCGAGAGCTCACATTTCTCTTCGAGCTTTTTTTTTTTTTCCCCTGCCCTCTCTCTCCTTTTTTTTTTTTTTCTTTTCTAATTTTCTTTTTTTTTTTTTTTTTTTCCCAGACCAGGGAGCGGTTTGGTCTGTCCAGCGAGGGCCGGGGGGCCTCCGGGAGATGCCTTTTCCCAGGGCACGGGCCCAGCACTGCTCTCCGCGGGCGCCGTCGAGGCCAAGCCAGCCATGCCGCCCGTTTGAGGCAGGCAGATAGCAGCTCTCCAGGCACAGCTCACCGCATCGAGACACCCCAGGCGAGTGTGACAGCAGCCGGGAAATCCTGGAAAAAACTCGGCCTTGCCAAGCCACCGAAATACGCCACGAGAAGAGGCAGCGCTGTGAGCCAGGCTCCGAGCGCCCTGCGGTGGTTGAGCTGCCTTCAGCGGCAGCTTGTGCAAGGCAAGGAGAGCCCTTTGCTCCTCACACCCATCCGACCCCATAGACACCTCCCCGGGCTGGTCTTCGGTTTGGATTTTTCAGCCTTTGTCGCCCGTGTTCAAACAGCAACAGAGGTGCCCCGAGCCTTGGTGGGGGAGATAGGTGTGGAGATGAAGGTACGAGGGACCCTGCTCACTTCCGAGTCGAGGTGGGGGTTACCTACACCAGGGAGAAAGGGAGGAGGGAGGGAGGGAAAGAGCATCCCCGTCCCGCCGCTGCCGAGGAAGTTTAGAAGCGGAGTGCAGACGGAGCGTCCTCTGCGGCCGCGCTTCTCCCAGCGCGGACATCCCCGGGCACACGGCAGGCTTCCCGGGTAATCAAACGGCTATTAAAACCTAATTTATGTTCTGTAATAATATTAAGAAAAAAAAATATTAAAATCGTTGGCACATGCCGCCTGCCCCTTGGAGAGATCCGTGGGAAATGCTGCTGCGATGATCCTCTCTCTTTGTCCTGCCGGCCTCCCCATAGCTGAAGAACCAAACGGGGGTCCCACTTCAGAGCCTAGCGCCTACTGCTAGCCGTGGGCTGCCCAAATCCCTGCCCGGGCCCGGAGGCGCACAGACCAGCCTTGCCTAAGGGATGCGAACCCTACTCAGGGTTCTCCCCGTCGGCTGCTGCCCCTACACTCTGTGCCTCAGACGGTGAGAAGCACGCCGGAGCTAGGCTCGCCCTTCTCCTTTCCCTCGGAGCCGTTGTGGCCTCGAAAGAGCCCCCTCGACCTCCGATAGCGGAGTGCGCAGAACCGGCGGCCCCTCCAGCCCAAAGAGCAGATCGCGTGGCAGCGAGGGCCGCCCCGTTCCCTGCGGGCAGGGATGCTTCTCCTCCGGCAGGCCCGAGGAAGTGGCCCCGGCGTCTGTGGCTGTGAGAAAGTCGTGTGTGTCCCCCCCCGCCCCGTCCTCCACGGACTGGCCCTGAACTTGACCCTGGCCTTGGCGCATCCAGCTTGCAGCCCCTCTCTGCCCGCCTCCCCCGGGCTCTGACCCCGGCTCGGCCCTGCCACGCTTAAGGGACAGCGGTAATTCATCGGGTTCAGGGGTTGGTTTTCTTTTTTGGGGGGGAGGGCAGACAAGACCCGCCTCGCAGGCTTGTGCGCGGGTGGCCCATGCCCGCGGAGTCCTTCTCTACGTCCCTCCTGCCCCCTTCTCCTTCGTCCACCTCACCTCCCTCACCCCATTCTCCCCTGCTTCCAACCCCCACCCCATCTCTCTCTTTGTCTCACACACCGAGCCTGAGCTTTCCAAATCTCCCTGCCCCGGTCCTGAAGGCAACCTGGCGACCAATCTGGAGGGAGGCAGCCCTGACTCTCCCTTGACGCCCCTCACACCCCTAATTCCCAGCCGCAGCAGGCGGCGTGCCCTGGTGGCCCCGAAGACTCTGCCCCGACGGCTCCTGGCTTCCCCCCCTCCCCGTCCCGTCCCACACCGCCAGTGGGCTGGAAAGAAGACGGCGTTACCCTCCTGCCCGGCTGCAGCAGCCCGGCTTGGCCGCCTCTTCTCCGGCGGCGTGCCTCTTAGTTTATCGCGAAAAAATACAGCGTCAAGTGGTGACTTTAATTTTTTATTATTAGCAGGATTATTAATCATAAAATTGTCTCCTTAACTCTGCCTGGAGACCTCCTGAAAAGGTAGAGTGATTTCCTTGGGAATCGCCTTCTCCTCGTGTGCTCCTCCCAAACCAAAAACAACATCTGAGTGTCGTTCCACAGAAGAAGTTGTGCTCTGCCCCACGCACTCGCAGCAGAAGGGCAGTTTGCCTGTCAGAGCCCTGCTCTACCTTTACCTGTCCACCCGTCCGTACCGAGTGAACTCCCTTCCTTCATCTGGTGTGGCTGCTCAGGTGTCTTTGTGGTACAGACGGCGGTGGCAAAGAAAAAACCCACGCGAGCCCACCTTGCAAAACCAAAGGCAAACTAACCTCCCACCAAACAAACAGAGACGATAACAGCCCAAACCGAAATCAATTAAATAGGGTAGCTCTTCCCCGATCTCGAGCGCGTGCTGAGCCCGGTGCTGGTACCGACGGGGCTCCGCAGTGGCCAAGGGGCTGCGCTTGCCCTACCAAGCCCGCGCCGCGGGCAGCCGAGGGGCAGAAGCCCGGGCTGGAGCCACTCCGCTTGGCTCTGGCCAGACCTCCCCAAACCCCTAAGAGCCTTTTAAGTTTCCCCTTTGTTTTCAGAAACTCGTAGACGTTTCCTGCCCACTACGAAGACATAATCGGCTCCCCTAAACCTCTCCCCGGCCATACGTGCACGCTGGGCGTGCGCCCGGGCACAGTGAGGTACGTATATTTTTCATCTTCATGCATGATCAGTTTTTTTTTTCCAGCCCCCTCCTCTTGTTATTGGTTTTTAATCTCACTAGTTGCCCCCACTATTTTTTCTTCTTCTTTTATAATTTTTTTTCCTCCCCCCCCACCCCCCACCCCGGCCCTTTCCTCCCGAGACAGACGACAAGGGAAGGAGATGCATTTTACCAGCAGTGCAAGCAAAAACTATTGTCCCACCCTGCAGGGCACGGTGCCTCCCAGACTGCTATTCCTCCTTATAGCACCTTGGGTTTTCTCCCTTTTCTTTTTCCTTTGGGTTTTAGTTTGTGTTCTTTTGGTCCCGATCAGGTTGGAGGATTTCTCTCTGCCTTTAATGCCTGGGGAAGGGGGGGGGGGGGGATGGGTGTGTGATAGAACTGNTGTGTGGGTGAAAGAAAGGAAGAAAAGAAAAGAAAGAAGACGGCCGGGGGAGGGAGGACCTTCGCCAGAGGTTTCACGTCTTTATTTCATAATACTTCAAAGCGGCTGCCTTACTCTTGTCCGTCTCGAGGAGAGGAAGCGCGGCACCAAACGGGCCGCCGATTCCCACTTCCTCGCAGGGCAGGAAACACGAGCAGGTTCCCCCCGCGGCTCGCGCCCGTGGCCCCAAGTGCTTTTCAGAGATGGCCGCGGGGGTAAAATTGGCCAGGGCTGAGAGACGGGACCCGGCTCCGAGATGGGGCTCCTCCGAGGCCCCCACGCCACGCAGCCACCCCACGCGCGGGAGCTAGCTGTTGCGTCCCCCAGCAGTGGAAAAGACACTCTTTTGGTGTTCAAAGAGAAAACAATCGGCGGCCGAAGCGGGGGAGGGGGGTGGGATGCAACTCTTGAGCCAGTAAGCGATCGAGCGGGTGTTTCTCACCCGTGGCACCGGGTCTTCGCAGAAGGTTGGGGGCGGCCGTGGGGTCCGCGGGAGAACGCGGGTTACCCGGCCCGGGGCAAGTTGGCAGCCGCCGGCCAGGGCCGCCCACACACAGCCCCGCAGGGCTCCACCGACCGCCGAGGTCGTGGGAGAGTCGTGTCGCGTCGCGTCACGCGCGCCGCGGCCGCCGCAGGTCCGTGGGTGGGCGAGACCGAGGCCGGGGCATCCCTCAGGGCCCGGGGCAGCGGCGGAGCTTGGCCTGACCCGCCGGTCAGCGGCCGCTCTCATCCACGGAGCCCCCGCAGGAGACGGGGTCCGTGCGCGTGTGATATGCGCTCTCGTGGTCGTGGGTTCCGTCTGGATGTCCAGCTAAAGCAACGTGTGGCGGGCGAGCAACAAAAAAGAAGAGCAGATTTCCTTCCAACTTCTTTTTATTTTTTTCCTTCTTCTTCTTCCTAGAGCACTAATTCCTCTGTGTGGGCAAACAGTCCTTCTCCTTTGATTCTCAGGCACGGCCCCTGGATGAAACACGGGATTTTAATGAGACCGTGGCTGTGGCCGCATTAGGTGACCAGAGTCACGGAGACGATCTGCCCGGTTTTGATGGAGCCGGTCTGACCTGTAGGGAGAGAGGGAAAGGTCAGGCACATGCAGTGGCCAGATTTCTGCTCCTTCCCGGCACATGCTGCTACAATATTGATCCGCGGAGAAAGATAAACATAAAAGCTGGATCCCATGTCCTGAATGCTAATGAACGTGCCTAACAGATTTTAATTGTTGTTGACTCCTTATTTCCACTCTAAATATTTGCTGACCTCTGTAGGACAGTTTCCCTCAGTTTAATTTTTCTTTTATTTGGATTTGATTTATTTTAGTTTTACTTATTTCGTCCTATTTTGTTTGGTTTTTTTTCTCTCCCCGGTACCCGAACGTCTCTCCCGCTGGCAATCTTTCCAGCAAGTTTCTCTCTCCAGCGGCCGAGGCGCAGCCCTCCCCGAAGCCACCTCCCGCATCTCCTTTCCGTGAGACGGCGCGGCGAAGGCAACCGCTGCCGAGAGCGGGGGAAAAAGCTCTTCTACGGAGGCAGTCTCTCGACCTGGCATCCACCTTTCGGATGTCTGCCTCATTACTCCCTCCATTCCTTCGCAGCATCACGCTGTAGATGACACCCGAGTTGTTGGGGTTTTAGTTGAGTGGTTTTTTTTTTATGTGTGGGATTTTTTTTTTTTCCTTCCCTCCTCTCCTAGACCTTGCGGCAAAAGCAGTAGCAAAGCTGGAAGAGAGATCCCTCTCCAAAGCTTCCCCAGTTTCCCAACTGTTCCTAGACTAGATACACCTACAGTGGTCAGGGAGAAAAGGAAACCCGCCGTTGTTTCGGGGCTCGGGGCTTTGCGGAGGCGCTTCCCACTAGCCCGCGCAGGGCAGCCCGTCCGGGTGGGCTCGTTTGGAAGGGGGTTTGGCTGATTAGTGCCCCAGGAGCAGTCGCTGCCTTTTGGATTTATATTTTATTTTATTTTATTTTATTTTTTTCTCTTCGACATGGTCAAAATGAGCTGTAAATCGGGGAAAGCCCTCAAAGAAACAGTTATCCCCCAACTCGGGTTTGGAATTGCTGCTGCTTTGCAGCACCGTCGGCTGTACAGGGGCAATTAACTATATCAGGCTGACATTTAAGAAAATGAGGGCGATATTAAACTCCTAATTCCCGTCATTAGAAATAATTTTCATTAAGGGAACTTCTAAAAGATCTCTTTTTTTTTCCTCCCTTACACTTTCCAGTCTATTTTTTAACCCCTGAGTGATTTACTACGTTAGTAATTTTAGAGGATACAGTTTACAGCTTGAGTTATTAGACCGAACACCTCTGGCTGACACCACAACACCTTTTTTTTCTGCCTGCAGCTGTGAGTCACAACCCCATTTTCATACCAAACTGCTGCACATTCCTTTACAAGATAGACTTCCTTCTTGCAAAGATCAAACATGCTCTAGCCAACGTGTTTATTTTAAAATACAGGAAAATTAAAACTAAACATGGACTTAAAAGAGAAACAAATGTATCGTTTCTTTCCCCGCTGTCCCTCCGACTAAAATTAAATTAAATAAAATTAGGACGGAACGGCGTAGACCTCTNCCCTCCATTCCTTCGCAGCATCACGCTGTAGATGACACCCGAGTTGTTGGGGTTTTAGTTGAGTGGTTTTTTTTTTATGTGTGGGATTTTTTTTTTTCCTTCCCTCCTCTCCTAGACCTTGCGGCAAAAGCAGTAGCAAAGCTGGAAGAGAGATCCCTCTCCAAAGCTTCCCCAGTTTCCCAACTGTTCCTAGACTAGATACACCTACAGTGGTCAGGGAGAAAAGGAAACCCGCCGTTGTTTCGGGGCTCGGGGCTTTGCGGAGGCGCTTCCCACTAGCCCGCGCAGGGCAGCCCGTCCGGGTGGGCTCGTTTGGAAGGGGGTTTGGCTGATTAGTGCCCCAGGAGCAGTCGCTGCCTTTTGGATTTATATTTTATTTTATTTTATTTTATTTTTTTCTCTTCGACATGGTCAAAATGAGCTGTAAATCGGGGAAAGCCCTCAAAGAAACAGTTATCCCCCAACTCGGGTTTGGAATTGCTGCTGCTTTGCAGCACCGTCGGCTGTACAGGGGCAATTAACTATATCAGGCTGACATTTAAGAAAATGAGGGCGATATTAAACTCCTAATTCCCGTCATTAGAAATAATTTTCATTAAGGGAACTTCTAAAAGATCTCTTTTTTTTTCCTCCCTTACACTTTCCAGTCTATTTTTTAACCCCTGAGTGATTTACTACGTTAGTAATTTTAGAGGATACAGTTTACAGCTTGAGTTATTAGACCGAACACCTCTGGCTGACACCACAACACCTTTTTTTTCTGCCTGCAGCTGTGAGTCACAACCCCATTTTCATACCAAACTGCTGCACATTCCTTTACAAGATAGACTTCCTTCTTGCAAAGATCAAACATGCTCTAGCCAACGTGTTTATTTTAAAATACAGGAAAATTAAAACTAAACATGGACTTAAAAGAGAAACAAATGTATCGTTTCTTTCCCCGCTGTCCCTCCGACTAAAATTAAATTAAATAAAATTAGGACGGAACGGCGTAGACCTCTCCAATAAAATAATACAGCGACAGAGCCAAACCGGTTGATTTCGACTGGAACAAGAACGGATCCTTCTGTTTGCTGTTATTTATTTCTGTATTATTGTGGCTATGGTTTTAATTATATGTGGGAACGTCAGGCCGAGATGCTGTAACCGTAACCTCCCTTTAACACACTTTTCCTATTTGTTTAATGCTAGCGCGACAAGGCTGGAACAGATACCGTAAGGAAAATGTTTTCAATATTCTCTTTAAGAGCTTACAAGAGGGAATCCTGGAATTATAGGAAAACCTGCAGGCCTGCTCCTTGGAGTTGCCCGGCGGGACCAGGCAGATTTTGTGCTCCTCGGCAGGTTTCGGGGTGCAGGGACGGAGCAGAGGCGGGGGGGAGAGACTGCGGGAGGGAAACGTGCCCAGAATAATTTCTACTCAGCAAAGCGGGGTTTAAAAAGGCTCCTTGATGCTCAGCGGTACAGGCAGTGCGATGCTTATTAATTTTGAGCAGGATGAAGGTAGATTTCAGCTCTGTTCCTCCTGTCAACCTCCTGCCTACTCCTCCAGTGACCTCACTTGGGTTGGAGAGGGGTGTTTCGCTGCAAGTCCATCTTCTCCCCTCTCTGTTCCCCGAGTTATTTGCTTGTCTTTTGGTTTTGGCTGTTTGTTTGTTTGTTTGTTTTCCTTGGAAGATACTACCCGGTCGATTTCGCGTTGCCAATCACCTGCCTCTACTTTTTTCGCCAGTCTTCCGAGTGATGGGTGAGAAAGGGGGAGCGGGACATACCTGCCCGCATTTATTACAGAGGAAGATAAAATTATGCTAAAGAAGAAGAAGAAAAAAAAAGAGAAATAAATAATAATAATAAAGTAAAGCAAAGGATCATTCACTTTATGAAACAGACCAAATAACTCCCCATCTCGCCCCTCTAAATTACCCCTGACCCAAGAGACTGTTGAGGCGCTGAGTGAAGCAGGCGGCGAGCCCGCACCGTGGTCTCCCGGGCTGTGCTTGCGCGGAGATCCGGGAGAGCAGAGCCAGCGACTGCTCCGCTGCTCCCCTTGTCCCCCGCGTCCCTCGAGTTCGCATCCTCCTGGCCAAGGGCTCTTCGACCCCCCCCCCGCTGTCAGAGCTCAACGTGCGCCGAGAAGCGCAGGCGGGCGCGGGGTCTGTCCCCGCGGGACCGCTCTCCCGCACCGGTAGGGTCTCCGCTGCCCGCTGTGTCGGTGTCCCGCCGTTCCCCGCCTGCTCGTCCCTCCCCTCGGCCCCTGACCGTGTGCTGCGCGGACAGCAGCGCCGGGACGCAGGGGAGTTTCTAGGATTTGGGTAAACACCACGCTTGCGAAGATGGAGGGGCTGCAGGTTCTCCCCCCGCGAAAAAAAACAAAACCCAGACAGAGGTGCGAGGTTCTCGTTTACAGCACTTAAATAAAAGCCCGTGACTTGGCAAAGATAGAGGAGAAATCCGGGCAGGGCTCTTTCCGCGAGCGGAGGCTGCCAGAGCCGCCCAAACGCTAGTGCTAACGCGGTTGTCCCGACGAGGCGTCCCGGGGATGCTCCCCCCACCCGCGACCCTTCCCTCCAAGACCAAAGGACCAGGCGGCTGCAGTCCCCGATGGGACTCGTCCCCGGGACCTACTCGCCCCACCCCGAGCACGGTGGCCCACCTGGCCCTTCCACCCCCAGCCGCTCTCGTCATCCTCTTCCCTGCTTTCCCGTCGGGGGTTGGACTCTGCACTCCGCCCCCCCCCCCCCCCCCNACCCTTCCCTCCAAGACCAAAGGACCAGGCGGCTGCAGTCCCCGATGGGACTCGTCCCCGGGACCTACTCGCCCCACCCCGAGCACGGTGGCCCACCTGGCCCTTCCACCCCCAGCCGCTCTCGTCATCCTCTTCCCTGCTTTCCCGTCGGGGGTTGGACTCTGCACTCCGCCCCCCCCCCCCCCCCCCCC
>WBNH01008344.1:26391-41522 GCA_013401255.1 Urocolius indicus
CCTCTCCAATAAAATAATACAGCGACAGAGCCAAACCGGTTGATTTCGACTGGAACAAGAACGGATCCTTCTGTTTGCTGTTATTTATTTCTGTATTATTGTGGCTATGGTTTTAATTATATGTGGGAACGTCAGGCCGAGATGCTGTAACCGTAACCTCCCTTTAACACACTTTTCCTATTTGTTTAATGCTAGCGCGACAAGGCTGGAACAGATACCGTAAGGAAAATGTTTTCAATATTCTCTTTAAGAGCTTACAAGAGGGAATCCTGGAATTATAGGAAAACCTGCAGGCCTGCTCCTTGGAGTTGCCCGGCGGGACCAGGCAGATTTTGTGCTCCTCGGCAGGTTTCGGGGTGCAGGGACGGAGCAGAGGCGGGGGGGAGAGACTGCGGGAGGGAAACGTGCCCAGAATAATTTCTACTCAGCAAAGCGGGGTTTAAAAAGGCTCCTTGATGCTCAGCGGTACAGGCAGTGCGATGCTTATTAATTTTGAGCAGGATGAAGGTAGATTTCAGCTCTGTTCCTCCTGTCAACCTCCTGCCTACTCCTCCAGTGACCTCACTTGGGTTGGAGAGGGGTGTTTCGCTGCAAGTCCATCTTCTCCCCTCTCTGTTCCCCGAGTTATTTGCTTGTCTTTTGGTTTTGGCTGTTTGTTTGTTTGTTTGTTTTCCTTGGAAGATACTACCCGGTCGATTTCGCGTTGCCAATCACCTGCCTCTACTTTTTTCGCCAGTCTTCCGAGTGATGGGTGAGAAAGGGGGAGCGGGACATACCTGCCCGCATTTATTACAGAGGAAGATAAAATTATGCTAAAGAAGAAGAAGAAAAAAAAAGAGAAATAAATAATAATAATAAAGTAAAGCAAAGGATCATTCACTTTATGAAACAGACCAAATAACTCCCCATCTCGCCCCTCTAAATTACCCCTGACCCAAGAGACTGTTGAGGCGCTGAGTGAAGCAGGCGGCGAGCCCGCACCGTGGTCTCCCGGGCTGTGCTTGCGCGGAGATCCGGGAGAGCAGAGCCAGCGACTGCTCCGCTGCTCCCCTTGTCCCCCGCGTCCCTCGAGTTCGCATCCTCCTGGCCAAGGGCTCTTCGACCCCCCCCCCGCTGTCAGAGCTCAACGTGCGCCGAGAAGCGCAGGCGGGCGCGGGGTCTGTCCCCGCGGGACCGCTCTCCCGCACCGGTAGGGTCTCCGCTGCCCGCTGTGTCGGTGTCCCGCCGTTCCCCGCCTGCTCGTCCCTCCCCTCGGCCCCTGACCGTGTGCTGCGCGGACAGCAGCGCCGGGACGCAGGGGAGTTTCTAGGATTTGGGTAAACACCACGCTTGCGAAGATGGAGGGGCTGCAGGTTCTCCCCCCGCGAAAAAAAACAAAACCCAGACAGAGNTTTTCTGGGCAAAGTAGCGGAGCGGATGATCAGAGGAATTTGGGGTGTCTGCAGCAAATAGGCTGTCGGTCCCAGGGAGGGGATCGGATCCCGTAGCCCCTCCCGCTTCATCCAGCCCATGACTGACTTTTCTTTACTGAGTTTGTAACGAACTGCCGCGACACTCCCCAAGTCTCTCGCTGTCAAGGTGCTTCGTGCGTACAGAGCTGGTGGGGATGCGCGGAGCGACTGCCCGCTGCGGTCGGAGACTCTGATGCTCAGCGGCCAACATACGCCGCCTGCCTCCCGAGAAGCAGGAATTTAACCCTTCTAGGCGGGGAGTGAACAAAAAGGGGTAGCTGCGTTTAATTAAAGGCACGGAGGATTCACCGGGGCAAGAGGAACCCGGGTTCAAGCGGAGCTCCCGTGGCTGAAAGGGATTTGATTGGCGAGTCCTTCGGGCTGCTCCTGCTCGCCCTGAGAGGTTCCCGCCTCCACGGTATTGGGGTGAAAGAATGGCAAAAGCCGGAGACGGCTCTTGCCCTGTAATCCGATAAACGCAGTTTTGCAACGCGACGAGGAGCTTCATTTCTTTTTCTTTCTCGTTCTCTCTTTTTATTCTTTCTTTCTTTCCTAGTTTGTTCCCCCGGCCCCGGGGAAGCGCTGGAAGCGGTTCCTCTCGGCAGGTTGAGAAGAGTATCTGTGTCCTGGCACTTCCAGGCTTTGGTCGCCGAGCCCGGCGACACGCAGCCCCGCAGGCAGGGGAACGGACCCCGCAGGGAGCCCAACTCCGAGCCTCTCCTGGCCACGTCTCCTGATTCTCCGGCGGTGGGGACAGCAGGGTCTCCCCTTTGCCAACTCGACCGCGTAACCTGCCGCCCTGAATTTCGCTGCCGGGCGAGACGCAGGATTCCCACCCGCGGTGCCACTGAGTGGTGGATACTTGAGCGCACTCCCGGACACCCGGGGCCTTTCGGGGTGCGTTTCCCCGTGTCCGACATCCCGGCATTTCGGCAAACACCCACCCGTGGCGGCCTTTAAACGCTGGGCACGCACGATGCTCTCGGGCTTTCGGGGAGGCTGTTCCCGCCGCCGGGGCGACTCCGGCGACGAGGGGCAAAATCCCCGAAGGCTACTTCAGCACCAGCTCTCGGGAAAGACACGCAGGAAACGCACACACGTGCACATTGTGCCATCACCTTATGAAAGGTGCCTGCTGGGCTCCGGAGCCTTCGAGTAACCGCCCCCGGTTAATCCCGACTGCTCCTCCTCTCCAGTTTTTGCAGCTGAAGGGACATGAGCAAGCAGGGCCGCGGCTCCTCCTCACACTCTCTGGCATGCCCCAGGGCCCCCTTCGCCGTGTCCCTGGTGCTGGGAGCTCCTTGAGGCCCCTGGTTCCCACAGCATCTCCAGGTGCGGTCAGAAGATGCAGAGGCAAGAAACCTCAGGGAGGTCCCAGCGGGACTTTGCGGGGGTTGGCGCGATGCCCATCACTTCAGAGGGGTGGGAGGTGACTGGATTAAAGAGCAGAAGAGGCAGGAGATGAGGTGAAGGTACAGAAAAAGAGCTTCTGAATCAGATTCTCGCTTCCCAGACAAAACAAAGCAACCATCACTACCAGTCAAAATGTGATGTAATTTCTTTGCCTTCCCCAGACTCACGTATTCAGCACATCTTTGATTGTCCCACTACGCTTCACAGAGCTCTTATACCTTAGCATGAAACCACAGCCTGCAGTGTGAGATTTTGGCAGTTTCCCTTCAGCTACAGCTGTTGAAGGAGATTTAACCTCCAGCAGAATTCATTCATTCATCCCACCACTCATGCCAGATATTAAGTGACTAAATGAGCTGTTCGAATGCTTCTTTGTACAGCCAAAATGATTAACTCCCACGCGCAGTCCACTAGAGATCACCTAAGTCAGAATGGTGCTGATACCCCAAAAACTTCATCCAATTACATTAAGCAATGATTACTACATGCACAGCTCGTAATAGTTTTGCTACTACCAAAGAACAGCAGAAGCTATGTGAGAGAATGAAACAGCAAAAACATTGGGTCTAGCCCAAGTTAAGGGCTTGAGTACTAAAATTAATGAGCTCCCTAATAATTCAGATCTATGCCTGCATATGTCTGAATGCATCTCTTCAGGGAACGCAGCAATGGAAAATGTGTAAGGATTTTTGCCTTTAAAACATGTTCCTTTAATATCCTCTAATAATAATCCTTAAATGCATTACTTCTTGCCTTCATGGGGTTTAAGTGGATTTTAAATAATTCCTAGACCTTGCACAGTCCCTTTATGGATAAATACCTTTCTTCCTCTCTACCTGTGTGTACTTTGCTAAGAAATTCTCATGGTAGAGTATGTTAGAAATATCCAGACGGGCAACAATTTGTGGTACTATCAGGAGTCGAAGAACTAACTGAGGTGTCAAGAGGCTGTGGTGGGAACGAGCAGCAAGAATGGATGAACTTTAAGAGTAAACAGATCCACTTAATTCAATATTCCAGAATGGGAAAGACAAATAGAGACACTTCAGCAGAACTGTTTTCAAAGACTGGTTTCTATGAAATCTCAGTAGTGTTATGGGCATGTCCCATTTGCTTGAGAATATTTACTTTTCTGTTGGTTATTTGAGAGTCTTTGATGTTTGCTCAGCTGACTCATCCTGATTTCTTTGCCCTTTGCTGCCTGTAGGCACCTTTTGTCACTGCATGCCTACATGCTTTGCATCCGGCCTCCATACGGATTAAAGCTGTCTCCTGGGCAAGCTGGACAAAATGAAGCCTCCAGGTTTATTTCACATGATTTGAACTGCTGCCAAGACAAGGACCACACTCTGTATCCAAGGGAGTGAGTTTTAATCATCTCATGGGCATAGATCTAGTAAAGAACAGAACACTCAATTGCCATTTATTTCCAGAAAGTATTTCTGCATCTTCCTAAGGATAAATTTTATGAAGACTCACCCCATCAAATTCTATTCCCAAGCTGCAGTTTGGTTTTACACGTGTCTGCAAGGCAGTTTTCCTTCTACAAAAAAAAACCACAGTGTTTTAAAATCTAGTATGATCGAATGCTTGATGGTGACCATTGAGAAATGGACCTGGAGTTTAGCAGACACGTAGGTAATCAGCTTTTTTCTTCCCCCTTTTCTTAGTAAAATGGAAATGTTTCTGAGAAATGTGTCTATGAGCTCTTTTAGAAATCTATATAAAATATAGAACTTTACAAGACTAATTCTGTTCCATGCAGGATTGCGCTTTGAGACATATCCAAAATTCCTAGTATGCAAAAGAGAACTGGATTTTACGCTTCTGTATCGAACCAACAGAGCAGTAAACATAAATAAATCTTCAACCAGTTCCTCCATGCAGATGCCCAGACCACACCAAGCACGGTGAGAAGTGGTACCAGCTGGGGATGAAGAGCAACCGGCTTTCTCTCCCCAGGAGGTGGTTTCATCAGGTCAGGAATAAGGAGACTAGCAGGGCTAGGCTGCTGTATCTTCCAGGACTGTCAATCCAACATCTTCCAGGAACAGTAGATTCTCACCCAAGGAAATAAAGAAAAAAACGTGTTTTAACTGCAGCATATGAGCAGAAAACCTACTGTGTGCCTCTACAAAAAAAAAAAAAATCATCCGTCTATTTGGGAAAAATAAAAAGCATATGCTTGAAGCTGTTATCATATAAACACATGCCTAGAATGTGAACTTTTCCAGCATGCAAATAAATTGACTTGTCAGTCAACATAGTTTCTATATACTAAAATTTAAAGTAATTAGAGGACAGCTGCTGGGCTCCATTCAGAAATATTTGTTTTATTTTTATAACACCCAGGATATTTTCTGTATTTCCAGAGGTATTAGATTTCGGTTTGCTGCAGTTAACGTGTTAGAAAATTCTGTAGTCATTATTGACTGCAACTGCCAACACGCAATTTGAGAATTAAAGTCCAATGTGGAAAATTGGCGATGGATATTGAAAACAGTTTGTGCTCATACTTCACCTTACAACCAATGGTTAGAAGCGAGCTGCTTTTCGAGGAGCTACAAGGGGAAGTGCAAACTGGTTTCAGAGAAAAGCAAACGTCCACAGACCTAGACAGCACTTTGGTCTGCAATCAGTGGCACAAGGAGACTCTCAGATCTGGCCTGAGAGTTTGGGCTGCTTTGTTCTGACAGGAACCGGTAACTGTAATTTAAAGGTTATGACAATAGATCTGGTAATACCTGGTGACAGTCCATACATTCTCCTGCATTAGTGTGACTACTCATTTCTCATTAGGGACAGCATTTTCTCATTTGGGCATAAATTGGCCTGAAGAATCCAAAAGAGCTCCTGTTTTCCCTGCAGGCTGAAAAAAAGAGTGCTGCTCTTGGAGGAGGGGAGCATGGGTGGAACTGACTCACAGCCCTCTTTGCTTGGGGTCGTTTGGTGCTGTGCCAAACAGGCTGGTGAGATCTGAAGCACAGCCTTGTCCCAGTGAGGGTGCAGGGGCTTGGCCCTTCCTTGCAAAATGGCTTTACTCTCTCTTTGCAGCTCTGCATCCATGTGTTCTGTTTTTCTTTTCTGTAGAGATATGGAGGTTCAGGGCTAGGACTGAAATTGTGGGGGGACTCTACAGTAATCTTGTCACAAGAACAACCTGCCTGTTTCCAGCAGGGATGGCATCATGGGATTTAAAAGGGACCCCAGCGTCACCGACATCGGAGTTCATGGCATTTTCTGCAATATTGAGACTGGCCAATTGCACCTAGATGATTTTTATCCCTGTCTAAATTTTACCTGAAACTGTAATTGGGAAAACTTTTAACTTGTTATTGCCAAGGAGGTGGGAGCAGTGTGTGGCTGTTGTCCCACCAGCAGCTACAGCTCAGTATCTTCCCTTTCCTCTCCACAGGGACCTATGGTGTGCCTAGTCTGACTGTCCTCCACCTGGCATGTAAAGCGTACTCATCTGGCAGCATCTTACTGCACCGATCCTACAGAAATCGCGGTGCTGTGACTGCTGATGGAAAAACAGTGAGGCTTTGGAGGCAGAGTCAGGGTCCCCAAGCATGCTGTGACATAAGCCTATTTTGCCGTGTGGGGTTTCCCCCTCGAAATGCAGAAATGCTTATACTGGAAAGATGCTCAGTTGTCTCACAGGAACATGGGTGATCAGTCACTTAAAAGCTGGACATCATCTGTAGTGAAACAAGACAGCCCTTCTCTGATGGCAGCAAATAATCCCTGTGAAACCACTAGACTCATGGAATTGGGATAAAGCTCCCCCTCCCAAAGCCACAGTTAACGTTAAAGGTATCAGTTCTTTGGGCAATCTGTCAGAACTCTTTTTGTCTTCCAACATTTACAAGGATTTCCAGTATTTCCATTCCAGTATCTTAGATTTGACTGTGTCTAAACTAAACAGAATCCATGTTAATTGATAGAAGTGTATTTTAAAAATAGAAAATGCTTGCATGCTATAAAACCAGTGTTAGCCATGCTCAGGGACACGAACAGAGGGCAGAAGCATCAGAGTCAGGCACACAGATTGCCTTTCTTTCTGCACTTTAAGGGGTAAGCACTACAGATAATCCAGATGCCCAGTTCATGTAGAACAATAGGAAATTACCAATCTTTGATAGAACTGACAGTGAGTTCTTCTCACTCTACTACTGCTTTGAGGTTGAATGAGAGAACCCAATATGAAACCTGGGGCCTCATGGCTGTGTGACACTTCCCAGAGGAGATGGGGTGCATGAACAGTAGAGGAACTTATCCTGCTTTATTCATGCAATATTTCAGTTTTAAGATCTTTAGTCTCAATCTTATAGTCTCTGTATTTCCCAGGCTTTTGGGAACACTGATGAGAAAACACACATTGCTGTGAATCATAAGGCAATGTGCACATAACATGGCTTATGCCTGAAATCTGACATATATTGTGTACACTTAGCTTGTATATGAACAAACTGTTCATACACAGTTTATATGGTAAACACAGCAGCAAATGATTACTTGTGTCTATTATACTTTAGGTTGCCAAATATTTCCAGTTTAATCATCTTCTTTCCTGTCAATTTTCTTAAAAAAAATACACTGTGGCTTCAAATTTCCTCTGTGTGGTTTTTGCCCCAAAATGATTTTCCTAAGTCTTTTTTTTTACAGTGTTCTTCATCCACTTTTGAAGTGGTGATGGTTAAAAAAAAAAAAAAAAAGAAAAACAATGTTTTCTGCACAGACTAAATCTCCCAAACTATGAGTCATGGTTAACGTGGATATAACCTGCATCAAAGGCCAGTGTCCTCCAGTCATATTTTGAATTTTCACTAATTTTCACTCTTTTGTAGTAGGAACCTTTCATATTGGCAAAGAAATTTAGGAGATTTGACTGGAAAGACAGACAGCATAAGTTGTTCTCAGTCTGAAGCCTCCAGATATATTATGCTCGTTAAGTGTCCCATTCCTCTGTCTGCATTTTTGTTTCTCAGAAGCAGAGCTTGTACCCTCTTTAGGATGAATAACTTGGAAAGAAGGAATTTACAAGCTCCACAAGTTTATTGGTTCCAGATTTCTCCCCCCCCCCTTTTTTTTTTCGTTTTCTTTTTCCCCTCTGCACATAGTTTGAGATGCCTTTTCCTTAAAAGTTTAGATAAATAAATTGAAGACATGAATGCATCATATAGGTCACAAGATTAAGCACTCAAAAGTCAGCCAACTTCAGGAATTATTACAGTGAGATTTGCATGATCTATATCCATCTCAAAACACATCAAGGACATCTATTAACTTCCTCCTGCATTTCAATCTAGTTTCTGAGCTGACTGAAAAGTTTGTATCGTCTTTAACTCTTTGCTCAGATATCAGCTAGAGAGGAAAGACTTTACCATGTTATCAAAGATGAACATGAAACTCTCCTGATCTTGGTACGCAAGTTGTGCACAAAATCAAATTAACAGTCACTGCAACACTGTTATTTTCAGGTATGTTCTCAGCCACCCAGAGACTGGGTTTAGACAAAAAAACCCATCTATTAGTTGTCAATGTAGCATAAATAGTTTTGGGAAGATAAATAGATCACTCTGTATCTAACAAACTAGATGAATTATGCTTCAGTGAAAAAAAAATCCAAAACAACAACAACCTCAATAAAAAGACAATGGCTTCTAGGTATATATTTCCAGTTAAGTTTGCCTCTATAGATCTGTTATGATGAAATTATGCATCAGTTATACAGACTGGAGCAGGCTGAGAGGGACTTTGCGATCTCTTTTAAATTAGAAGGATGATTACTCTTTTTTCTTCTCATTTTAGAGACTTCCAGGACAGCAAAGCTGGGCCAGTTGTGAGGAATTAATTAGTTCTTCCTATTGCACTGGAACTGAGGAGTTGGACTGCAATGTATTTGTTTTAAAGGGTTATAAACCCAAATTTTGTCTTTAACCCTTATTTTCTAAGAAAATGATGGTCAGGACAGAGAAATCCTTGGTATGATTGTGAATAAACCCAAACCTAATCTAAACTAAACTGAACCAAACCACACCAAACTACACCAAACTTTGTTTATGTGAATCTGAGAATTAAAATTGCTCAGTGTTTCCTCATCCTTAAATAGGACTAAATCCTGACTCCAAATATGCCTGAGAAAGCTCTGATGGAGAGTAAGCAGCAATAGCAGCAGGAGTGAGAAGCAGACCAGATGCTAAAATTGGGAAGGGTAAAGAACATTTCTTTCCACACCAGATATCACTTGACAATTATCAGGAGCAGCAATATGAGAGATAAGTACTGGGATGGGGTAGTAAAAATCCTCCCCTATCTGAAGAAATAGCCTGAACTGCTAACTTGAAACAAAAGTTAGCAAAAGAAGAAGCTATGGTTGGGATTACTTTTTTAAAAACACACCACAAAAGTTGATGCTGCTGAACAAACTTGTCTCAGATTACCTGTAGGCATATTTGCCTAGGAAGCTTGCTTTGACTGAGTCTTAAGATTTTTTTGTCTTCTGTGGTGCCTTTTGCTAAAACTCAGTTTGGAACAAAAAGAAGCCAGTACAGCTTTTCAACATGAATTTTTATATTTGCCCACTCCACAGCTGCAGTTCTAGAGTATTATTTCACTGCAGTTTTAAATTATTTCTAGTATTACAATTCAGATCTTCCAAGGACTATTTAACTTTTTTTTTTCCTCCTCATATCTGTCAGAAAAGCAACTGCAGTTTGGGGAACATCACAGCATTTTGATGTCTTTTCCCAGGTATCTTTTACATTACCTATGAGTAAGGATCGAGAAAGAGGCATTTGCCTCTTCCTCAACTCTGTTTATATCTGAATGAAATTTCATTTCCTATTTGACTGCATATTTTAATATTTAGTCACAGAATCAATCACAGAATCTTAAGGGTTAGAATGGACCTTGAAAGATCATCTAGTCCAACCCCGCTGCCCCTTTCTCAACTAGAAAAGGATAAACAAAAAGGCGAAATCACTTACATGTAGCCTATGTAGGAAAAACATGCATCTCTATACAGCAAGTTTTAAAGAAATGTTAATTCAATAAAATAATTTACAAGACAATAAGTGAAACACAATGCAGCTTGGACTATGTTACTGATAGACAGATCAACTATCCTCCCTCACAAATTGTATCATCTTCATGGTACCTTAAAAATGTTGAAACTCTTAACATTGCATTTACAAAGCCTATTGCAAGGTGTAGCAAGGGAACAACAAGAAATGAAGAGTCAAATTTTTAAGTTAAAAAAGAAAATTCACTTCTTTGGGAAAGAAGAAGAAGCAGGAGCTCCTCTTCTTACAAGAGCCAGCGTCCTCTGCGATAGTATAGCACTCAGTGCCAAATATTTTATGGTCACCGCCCTCCACCTGGCAACAGGTTTTGGACTGCAGCTTTGGCAGTGGGAGCAGGATGAGCTGGCTGCTGTGATTCTGAATGCAGCATGGTTCTGACAACCCTGGTGCAATCCAGAAAGGTGTTTCATTGCTTCCTGAAGAGGTTTCACAAGTAGAGTAGGTGCCTGGCCACATAAGTGTATTCTAAACAAACAAACAAACAACAGAATAAAATGCTTATAATTTTATGCTTAAATTCAATAGGCAATCTACCAGATCCCCAGTATTGATCAGGGAGCTCCTCACAGCTGGGTTGGAAATGCTGTGCTTTAGTTCTCACTCATCGTTAGTGCTTTGGCAGCTTTACTTATTCTGAATCAAGATTTTGAATTTGTTTTAAGATACAGTCTGAGTAATACGGGAGAAATTTTAAGTGAGGTGGGCTGAAAGCTGTTGTAGGGTTGAGGGGTACAGCATGACTGTTCTGATGAGCCTTAGAAGTGGAGAATAGCTGAGTGGAGCTGCATTTTCTACCCTTGGGTTGCAGCAGAAGCAGGAATGCAATAGTTAGGAGGCCAGAAGGAAGGCAGGCAAGAAGAAACATCAAATAGAAGCCTAGAGGGTAGGGCATTCAGCCAGAAGAGGGAAGACACCTAGCCAAATACATAAATAATCCTGGGAAACTAGAGCAGAACTCAATAACTCACCAGTGTCTGCAACTCTGTGGTTAAGGAGCTGAGTTATCCTATCACTTTGACTCAAACTGCTTTTTTGAACTGAAACTACATGCCTTTGCTCATAATAAGGCTGTTCAAAGGTCATCTAGCACACTGGTGACATCAAGAGAAGCACACAGTATGTTTTGCAGTGTGAACCTTTTTGTTTTTTATATGACTTTTTAGATTAATGCACATGAATCACATCCAAATCCTCTGCTGAAGTGCTTTGCTGAACCTCCTCCGGGTACATGTATAGTTGTAATGTGTACACGTGTGTATTTGGAGTACGTATTTGGAAACATAATAAATCAGGGCTCTGTATTGGGCAAGAGGCTGCAAGCCCTGATGTGACATCCATGTCCCATTCTTACCCGTGAAAGATGATGTTGCACTTTGTGTGCTCCTCTAAGCCATGGTTCTCTCCACCGGGAAACAGGTATCAGCTCATCACAGAATTTTTAGGTTGGAAAAGACATTTAAGATCATTGAGTCCAACAGTTAACCTAGCACATCCATGTCTACCATTAAACCAACTGTACAGGGACTATAGCCAAGCTGTGGGCCGAAACCATCAGCTTAGATCAGTGAGGTGCTCCAGCCGCCCCCTGCAGAAGATGGCCTTCAGCCATCCTGATCACCTTGCACAGAGAATCAGATGAAGAATACTTCTTTACTGAAATCACATACTTGTGCCATTTGCATCCCCAGTGCAACAGTGCAGTAAATAATTCCAGTTTTGCCTTATTATTTAGCATGTCTAACAAGCAGAGACCAATGTATACTTGAGGAAGCAGAGACAAGAGAGAGTATTTAGCCTCCATATTGAGATTTTCCTGGATTTAGCAAATGGATCTTCTTTAATGTAACATGATGCTAAATACAGAGCCAGCTCAGCTAAGAATCTGATCCAATAACACAAATAAGGGGAAGCAGTAGACTGTAGGTACTCAAAAAAACTTTATCATAGACACACTCTAATTTGTGGTAGGGGGGAAATGCAACCATAACACACTGAAAGAAAATGTTCATTCTGGACTTGGGGAAGAGGGTTATTCTTTATTTTCTTTAGAGAAATATGGATAAATACCAATATTTAACATCTTCCTGTTATAGATGGATGCACCTAAACAAAACTTATTTCCAGAAAGACTGAAAAACCCGTTAGTTTTGTCTCCAAGTCAATGGCTGTGGTCTTTGCCATAGCCAAGTGTATACTGAAAGGCAATCAAACGTTCACACTTAAGATATATTTCTAAACACACTGAGTTCCAGTTCTCTTCCTGTAATTACATTGTGTCACAAAAACTCAAAGAAAATCCGTCTGAGGAAGAAACAAAAATGACTGAAAAGACAATTAATGGATTTATCTGCTGCAAAAAAGGGCCATATCTTTGAATGTCTGTCCTGGAAAAGAGGTAGAGGAAAAAACCTAAAAATGTCAATGTCAATACTCTATCATCAACAGGAAACTATTTTCTCACTGAGAAAGTTTGTAGAAGGTATTAAGAGATCAAATGTGGAAAGTACTAAAAAAACCATAATGTAGGTGTGTTTTATTGAACCAAGATCTTATTGCCATAGTGTCCTTAAAAATTGTTAATACTCTGAAAAGAAGGAATATTTTGGATACACTGACTTAGGCCTTCAACAAGCTTTTAAATAAATTCAGAGGTTTATGCAGGATACAAAAAGTCTGAAAAAAATAATAGTAGTAAGTGTATTTGTGAAAAAAGGGAAAGCCATAGAAATCTTCTGCAATAATACAATATTGCCCTGTGCCATGTCCTTATGGATTCATGTGGAGCACACTCTCTATAGTTTATGAGAATTATGGTGTATTAATGGAAGGATAAGGCCGAAATTAGTCATGATCTAGTCCTTTAACATGTTACAAACAGATAAGAACCTTCACTTGTTTTCTACATGAGTTGGTGGTCAGAGTGCTGAGTGTTTCAGAGAAGCCCTTGGCACCCCACACAGCTGCATCTCAATCACACACTTTGCTGCCAGGCAGGTAACACAGCTACGCCCCACAGACCTAAACCCCTCAGTGTGGTCCTCAGGAGACAAGGCCATTCCCCACACAGTTGAGATCTGTGTCAGCTTGCTCTTTCCCAACATAGATGAAGAACAAGCTATAATTTTTGAGGATTGGCCATTCACCCAAATCTCAACCAACCTCACCTTTTTCAATCACAGATATTTTTCAACAAAGACCTATTCTGTCAAATGTTACCAACTCCCAGCCCTTTGGTTCACAAGATAGGAGAAAAACAGCTTGCAATGTTTTTAAAGTAAAAGTATTTTTCACTGTCTTGAGACTCGAAGATTGCTTTATTGTCTTGATCGAAATCCAATAAAAATTGCCTTTGAGTGGACTGCAGGAAAGCAGATTTTGAGTGGAACAGGTGAGGAAGTTGTATGGACTAAACGATGGTGATAACACAAGTTATAGATCTGCTACGTTAGCTGTGATAACTCAATAACTTATTATTGCTACTTGGTCTTTGAAAATGTATTTTCTTGTCGACTGAAGGCTGGAAGGGTGAACTGCAAACACTGTTTAATATAGACTGGAGACACAATACTCTTCCTTCAGTAATGCAAATAAGAACAGCTGTGGAAATAAAATATCCAGGCTTAGAGAAGAGCATAGTGAACTTCATATTCTTAAAAAAAAAATCAAATTGATCTCAGTCAGCTTCTCGGGTGGAAGTCCTCAAGCTATCAGAATCCATGCAAAATTTAGGATTTAGGAACTGAAGCTATGAAAAATGAGACCTTTGAGCCTGTAAGGATTTGGTTCCTAGGTTATGAATACTGTGGTTTCAGAGATAATGAAACGTGTATATCACATCAGTAGATAAAGTTTGGAGAACAGGGTGAACAATAGTAGAAACGAAGACAAACATTAAAAGAAACTGCAGCTCCAGATGGTAGAAAACTACTTGGACACACGGACATCAACTGTATAGTTATGTCTGCAAACCTAGTCAAAACGGTGAAAAGGATAAATGTGACTTTTTTTCCCCCAAAACTCATGACTAGAAGGTACAGTGCCCAGTCTGCATGGGAAACCACAGCTGTATTGGGTTGCTTATGTTCACGTGAGACTGATGGTTGCTCTTCAGTTAGGGTTGCTGAGAAAAACAGGTCTTTTTGTGGAGGGCAGGAGGAGTGGGGCTGCCCTATGAAGAGGCCAGGGAGTGTGGTGCTGCAGAGACCCCAGGGTTGGCTGTACCTCCTGATAGGTGTTGTCCCATGGGCACTGAAAGCCCCTGACACTTTTTGGGAAGTAGTGAGCCCAGGAAACAAACTCCCACTGTGCTCGGCCCAGCCCTTGGATGGGACATGGCTGAGCCAAAACAGGGTCCAGGACTCTGGGTGTGAGTGCTATGCATGGGGGTCTCTGGGAAGCCCTTTGGGGACAGCAGGGCTTTGAAGAGTCACAGGTTGTATTGGGTTTGTGCGGTGGGCTTTTGATAACAATGGAAAGGCTATAGGGATGGCTCCTGTGAGAAGCTGCTACAAGCTTCCTCAGCTCCAAGTCAGACCTGTTGCTCATCAAGACTGAGTCAATCTGTGTTGGTTCTCCTTTGTGATAACACATTTAAGAAGGGAAAACCTGCAGTGGGGTGAGTAAGTGGGATGAAGAGAGAAACAATCATGGTACCCCAAGATCAGTGAAGAAGGAGGGGAGGAGGTATACTGGAGCAGAGTTACACCTGCATCCCATCATAAGATGGCAATTGTCCCCCTGCAACCCATGGAGGGCAATGGTGGAGTCCAGATTCACCTACGATGGATCCATGGACGACTGGATGCTGGAGCAGGTGGCTATGCCTGAAGAAGGCCCTGAATCTGGGAAGCCCATGCTGAAGCAGTCTGTTTCTAGAGGACAGCAGCCTCCAGAAGGAATCCATGCTGGAGTAGTTCATGAGGAGGATGCAGTGGCAGAAACAATGTGATGGACTGACCACAAACCCTATTTCCTGCTTCCCCTGTTAGGCTGGAAGGGAGGAGGTAGAGAGATTGGGAGCAAAGTTTGGCTCTGGAAGAAGGGAGGGGTTTGGGGGAAGATGTTTCAAGATTTGGTTTTATTTCTCATTATCCTACTCCGATTTTATTGGTAACAAATTTAATTTATTTTTTTTGCCCAAGTGAAGTCTGTTTTGACCATGACCATAACTGGTGAGTGA